>JAQQZX010000010.1:12060053-12072325 GCA_030068355.1 Notoglanidium maculatum | reverse complement strand
TTGACCGGTAGTGTGTATATATAGAGAGAGAGAGAGAGAGAGAGAGAGAGAGAGAGAGAGAGAGAGAGAGAGAGAGAGAGCGCATGTTCTACAATGCACTATGAAATTTCTCTTTTGTATCAACATACTAGTGCAGAAAAAAATAAAAGAAGAAAAGTGCCAATACACCATGTTTTACACCATGTTGCGTATACACTATGAGTTTGTTTCAATGAAAAAAGAATTAAAAAATATATCAAATAAAATAGAACCTCATTTTTTCCTAAATTATTTGTTTTTAAAAACAATAATAAAAAATAATCTTGCTTGTTGCGTAAATGTTGAGATTTTTATGCTCTACACAAATAAGATTTAATGGTGCATCTGTAATTAAATAAAGGCTAATATATGAAAACAGCTTCACATTTTTTATAACTAGCAAAGAAACTAGTAAAGATGTTTTTAAAGGGCACTTAAATAAACCGCAGGATGGATTTTGCATAAAAAACAAGCAGAAAATCATATTTTTCTTTTTATGTCTAAAGGTTCATGCAGTGATGTTAGAACAACAACAAGGCAAAATGAAGACTTGATTTGCTACAAATCAGAAGAAATGTGAGAGGCGTTCAGGATCGCTGGCCTTCGGTCACACACAGTGTAAAACCGACTGTAGATCAAAAACCTCTCTGACTGAAAGTCTTTGCACTTGTTAAAGTGATATTTCTTCTGAAAAGAAGTTCAATGTCTGAGGTTCGGGCCCTTTAGTGTTGTGCTGGAGCTGCACGGCTTACTAACAATGTTTCTTAAATGTAATAGAAGCTTATAGCATGCACAAAAATGCTCTTCAGCCTTATTCCTATAGCTCTGCTGTATGTAAACGTTAAAGGTGCCATAGATTGCCATTCAGTACTTGAAATTGTCCAAGGTTTGAGAAACTGTCCAGAGTGAACAACTTTAAATTAAAGATGAACATCAGCCGTGCCTGTTAACAGTTTAGTTCCTTGAGAAGGGTAAGAAATGTTCGGATATTTCCTTCACATCGTTTGCCATCCTCAAAGGAGTTGCTCCTTAGTTGTTGTATTGTTCATCATACTTGCAGAACTTTTGACGTTTTGGCTGGTCAGGTCCATGGTAATTTTGGCTATAATATTGGCTGGGCTAGAATGTGGGCTGGTGTATGCAAATGTTGGGGGCACTATGAAACAATTTAGGATTTTGGAATTGGCCCAAAAATTTCCTGCCCTGTTTCGCATGTACAGGCTTTACATTTGAAGGAGGAGAAAACAGTGATTGGGGTTCACAGTATGTCAGTCCCATGTACTGAAATCTCCGTTTTCAACTATGCCAAGGTAAATACAGTGTTCCGTTCTATGCCACGTGTAAATAAACATTATATTATGAACATATAAACATGAGCGGAATTTATACACTGACTATAAACAATATTGTTATATAAACATTAACAGAATTAGATATGGTTTTATAAAGAATATATAATTGTAATATAAACAGAAAAAGTATTTGTATACTGTTATCTGAACAGTATATTATAAACATTATTGCTATATAAATATAAACATAATTGATATATTGTTATAGAAACACAATGCTGTCATATAAGCAACATGTTATAAGCGTTATTGTAATACATAAACATTAACAGAACTTGACATTAGATGTTAAATATTGTTGTTCCATTTTATTTTGGCTTTTTCATTTGCATCTGCATTGATTGCCTTGTGTGTGTTTTTATGCGAGAGAGAGTACTGTAAATGACCTTCAAAAATGGTGTATTCTTATGTCGGGTATAACAATAAATAATTATTCTAGAGTAATTATTTGTCCTCATTAGATGTGATTAGAGATTTTTGTAAACATAAACATTGTACTAAACAGGTTAAAGTGTTACTAAAACAATATACCCATAGTAAAATGTAGTTTCATCATAAAGAAAAGAAAATGACTCTCAAATCTGTCAAGGAAACTAAAGTGGCATCACAAAGGTAGATCATTTGCAAGTTTTGTGAGGAAAAAAAAAAGGGAGGGGCAGATTTCAGATTGAGTAAAACTGCGCTCACAATTTTATGCGGAAATATAGATTCTTTTTTTTTTTTAATCCATTGATGTTTACATCACATGTCAAATTAAAATATGTCAATGAAAATTTGGTACTAATCAGAATAAATCATTTTAATTTGCAGGGAAAGATTTCTGAATTTGTTCCGAAGTCAGTTATTGGTCATTGTTTAATTAACAGAAAATGAGATTTAGTGTCTTGTGATACTTGTTAGTATACATTATAAACACATAGATTAATAGAAAATTAGATTAATTGAATTGCTAGAAGTGATTTCGGAAAAAATAAATTCAAACCCTTCAATTAGTGGGCTGAAAATAAATATCCATTACATCATGAACATCACTCTTTTGGATCTCAGAGGAACTTTTTTGTCTGTTTTTAACTTGTACACACTGCTTAAAAAAACTAGCAAGTGCATTTCAAATAGAACTCATGATATTTAATCATTATATAATATGTTATGCAATATCCTCATTGTTAGATTACATTATCATCGAGTACACTTATCAGAAGGGGCTAAGGTCATTAGACATCCTTTGTTAGCTTAAATAATCTTGAGCAGATCATTTTAGGTCATTATTTATAATGAAACCATGAAAAAATTTTATAAATAAATATCAAGATTTCTTTTTGACTTTATATGATTTAACCACAAAAGTAAAAAAAAAAGATCTGTAGATTAATGAGCATTGTTTTTTATAATTAGTAGTAATGAAAGTTGTGTATTATTATTATTATTATTATTATTATTATATAGCATAACGTTACTGATATTACTAGTTCTGATGTGGTGATATCAGTAAATCGTCCCGGCCTACACAATGACACAGCACATTTTTCTAGTGATAAATTGGCTCTGTTCAAACAAACGACCATAAGCTGATAAAGCTGTGTGTGTGTGTGTGTGTGTGTGAGTGTGAGAGAGAGAGAAGAAGAAGAAGAAGAAGAAATCCATCGAAACACACTCGAGCTTTAACAGACATTGTGATGACATGGACACATGAGGAGTGGAGTGTGTCTAAACACAAAAACAAATCAAAGGGTAAACAGAAACACGGTCTTGCTCATTTCCAGGGTCAAACACCGAAAAGCCCCACACACACAGACGCACACACACACATACCATGTTGTAAATGACTATTCAACCTGTGAAATAAATTTGTTTTTTCCCCGGCGGCTCCACGACTCCCATTAAACATCATGATTAGTTTAATCAAGAGGCTCATTGGTGCCTGTCAGATATCATCTCTGCCTTCACAATTAACCCATTCTCCTTGAACTTGGTTGGCAAACACACACACACACACACACACAGTCACAATGCGACAAAGTTAAATAATCGCCGGCTAAATTAAGAAATTAAACATCACTCCTCTCCCAGAGCGTTGATTAAAAGCATTACTCATTTGACGGCAATGTTTTATTCTTTTCCCATGATGCAACATTAGCGCTCAGGGTCACCTCGACGCTGATAGCTCATGGTGGCGGATTCAGATCCACCCACAAATCCACCCACCCACCTACCCACCCCCACACAAGCGCGCACACACACACGATTAATTAGCAAGGGAGCAGACGTCGGGTGAATGCCGATAATTTTGATTGACAGCTGATGTCAAATGCATTAATCACAGAGAAGAGATTTGAGTTTTAAAAGGATCACCTTCAAACGGAGGATCTGTTAATTAATCATCATCCAAAACAGGGGAATTGTTATATTATAGAGACGACTGCATAACCACACACCAACATCATCTTGTCTGTAAATACACACCAATATGTTTTTCATTCTCTTTTGAAATCCTAACTGCAAAATCTAAAAAAAAAAAGTGGTAGTCCATATTTATTTACTTCTAACATTTCAGTTGAAGGTGTTTATTTTTTTTTTAATAGCCATATATGATGTTGCATTGCTCTAGCCACTCCTAAGCCAAGTAGAGAAAAAGAAAAAATAAAGAAAACAGAAGAAAAAGAAAAAATAAATAAATAACAAAGAATCCATAAAAAAAATATCTGTCCCACACATGCGATGAGCATACAAATAACTGTGTATTCAAATGAACTCTAAGAAATAAAAAATTGATGTGATAATCAGTATTCTTTTCAATCTTTTGAAATTCTACAAACAAACAAACAAAAAAACAGGATGAACATTCCTGAACATTTGGCCATCAGGAAGATCAGAATTATGTTCAAAAAAATTTCCACTGTCGCTGTTTTTCAGCTGCTTTTGTATAGATCATTGTGTAAAAAAGGAGATATACATAAGAAATCTATCTTATGCTTATATACAGCTAATCTTATCTAGCTGTATTTCAGCACACACAATCCTTCAGGAGCAACAGCAATTAACGATGATTTCCATCACCAGAGCAAAAACATCCAATTTCACCAAAATTTCCAAACCACCTGAGCAACAATAAGGCCAAACCTCAATATATATTAGCATTTATGAAGTGGACAACCACTAAAGCTTGATCATAAACTGCTGAAGGCCTAGAGGCCCAAGCGTCAGCACTAATACTCAGCTAGTGTGGGCCAAAATACAGCACATTACCAAACCGTGCCAATAATAATAATAATAAATAATCATCATAAACGGCTGGCTGCGTATTCCCGATGCGCAAGCTCTGCTGCACAGTGTTCAGATTGCTCCTCTTTAGCTCGCCATATGGGCTGACGAGCTCTAAGTGGTCTAGAATTAGCACGCTGGTGGCGTGAGTGGTCCAAATTCATAATGCCAGGGTTGGTATTTACGCAATTGATGATCTGGGATCCGTTTCAGGGACCAAGCCGGTGAAGGATCAGTCCAGATTTAATTCACTGGAAAGTCGGCCATAAAAAGCGAAGCAGCTTCTTCTTGACAATTAGTAACCGTCACCGATTAATCACGTCCCAATCCCTTGGCACCAATTCAGAGATTAACACCGTGTCAAGGTCTGTCCTGCCATAACAGGTCTGATTCGTCCCCCTTCCTTTTTTCCGCGGCTATAAAAAGCCCCCGCGTCACGTCGCGATTTGGAACGAGGCCCTCGAGTCGACAGAAAGAGAGAAAGTGGAGCTCTTTATCATTGGAACAAGGAGGAAGGGGGGTCACACTCTAACCCCAATACTCAACACAGCCATTTTACAGAAAGGGAAGAAATACAGCATACTTCTTCACAGCAAGGAATTCGTCTTCGCTTTTAAAAATGTTCAGATTAAAAAGTAGGCAAAAATATAGGAGAAGGTCATTATGGTAATCATGTCAGATTTGTGGACCTTGTGTTTGTTTCTATTTTTGTAATTAAAAACAAAATCTACCCAAAAGCAATGTTCAAAACAGTCAAAAAAGTGATTGACTTTAAAAACAAAAATATTACACAAAACAACAAGGAGACAGTATTTCTCTTTTGTATGTTTTTCATTCATTTTATATTGATATTAGGGCTAAAATGAACAATTTTGAATGGCTTCAACAATTCATGGGTATTACAGATGGCTGTTAGTGCCTGGTGTACTGCTAAAATGGATCACTACATGCTTTTTTCCCCCCAAAGCCAGGTTTTCTAGGGTAATGCTTAGTCCTGCATATATATCCCAGGTATAATGTTCCAGAGAATAGTCTGCAGAATAGCATGCTTGCCCTTCCATGTCGACTCTGTTCACACAGAAACGTACTGCATATTTAGATTCATGAATATTTAATTTCTAGGCTTTGTGTGGTGAAACAAGTGGAAACAACTAAAACAATTCAATATTTTATTTGTCTAAAAATAATTTTATGAAAGGATTATGATTTCCTGCTTCTTGCATGTCAATCAAAAAACAACAGCAAAGTCAAAAGCAGTTTCCATGTTTTCCCATTTCCACTGTGAAATGAACTGTCAACGTGATAAACGCACAGAACAAAGATCCATAATTTGGATGATTCAAATCTTTTCACAAAGATTTGAATTTGATCTACTGTTCATCTTCGAAACACTCATCATGCCAAAACATTTGTTGGACCGAATACCAGGAACACCTTTTTTGTTGTTGTTTTATGAGAGTATTGTACTTTCTTTCTGCAGAAGAACATTCGGCTCAATTAACCTTAATCATTTAACCAGAAATCGACTGAGTACCAATAATTACAATGTAAAAACTCATATTATAGTCAGAAGTCAAAATGCAGCCTCATGCAATCAAGAGATTTCAGACCGTCTTCTTATTAAAATGCAGCAGACGAGCAACGAGTGGATGACATGGCCTGCAGCTATTGCGATATTAACCCTGCCATTTTCAATTTTCAGTGCTAATAACCTTCTACTACAGCACGTTTTCTCTTTTTTTGCTTTGTTTTTCCAGCACAGAAAAAAAAAAATGTTTATTCGAGAAGCATTGATTGTTTTAGGAACGCCTCTGAACACTGGTTACAACTCTGTATTGATTAGCATTGCTAATGTAACTCCTAAAATCACTCGACTCCTCATGCCAGAGGACTGTCGTAACAGAAGTGTGTTGCCGACAATGATGTGTATATATGTATGTATATAAGAACCTGACATCATATTTATTGATGACATAAACATATTTTGGTCAATATAGTGCAATAATAAGTGGAAAGCAATAGGAAGGAAAAAAAATAGGGGGGAAAAAAGAGAATTGTGAATGCTTGTATAAAAATAGGTGTTACATTAAAATAGTATTACACAACATAATTATTACTTCAATTATCATTTATGAATTTGTTTTTGATAACATATTAAAATACATATTAAGAATGAATGAATCATTTTTAATATATAATAATTCCTCTAATGGTAGCTGGGAAGACCAAAGTTGGCCTTCCGTTTTTCTATCTTTCTTTTTTTTTCAAAAAAGTGCAGACGGCATACAAAGACACTTCTTTTTTAAATCTTTAAATGAAGCAAAAGTCTCTCTTTGACATTGGAGATGAAGGTGGAGGATTGGGAGGTTTGGGAAGATTGGGAGGGGGGGGGGTGTGCCACCGCTGAAAAAAAGCCACTTGTACAATGCAAGCTACAATAAATGATCAAAAAATTACAAACAAAAAGCTTGTACAGAGGGATAATGGTACAGGTTATAATGATGAATAATCAAATAATGTTAAAAATACATGGAGATTATACCAATAAATACTTACTTACTTACAGACTAGAGCAGAGGACTTGTCCTGCACAGTTAAATGCACTGTAATACAGTGTTCTTTTTCAATTTTGTATTGTTAAAGTTCGCAATATCTGCGTGATTATACTCCTGAAAAAAAAAAAGTACTTGGATTAATCTGTACAGCTATGTTTGTTTATTCAATTCAATCTTCAACTTAAAAAAATAGATTTTGCAATTTTTGCATGACCAGTTTTGTATCACAACTCGTGCTTTCATCCCGAGAGCTTTTTTTTTTTTTCCTTTTTATTTCCTTTAATGTCATGTACCTTTAAAAATTAAAGAAAAACAGTTTGGCACACCCCATTGTAGGATTTTTGTTTGTTGCCTTTGTTCTGTTGTTTCTTTAAAGATGATGTACACCGTACATCTCGATGCACCCTTCATGTGGAAATGGGGTGAAAATCTCTAACAGTATGCATGTTCATAGACAAGGTTTAAAACTGGCTAAACGTTGTCTGTTTCTCAAGAACTTCGAGGTAATCTGGCTCCATTTGGAGTTTTGCCTTTAGTTCCAAATATTCATTCCTGTTTGGCTCCACATAGACAGTACTTGGAGCTGAGCTATAGAGCATAGTTTCTCTAATTCCCTCAGGATGCAAGAATTGCCGCCGTACGTCAAAATTCGGGTTGTACGTGTAAGATCCAGCACTGGGGTACTTGTAATCGTACCTATTTCCGGCACTATTCGGAGTTTTATCTGGCTCTAAGATCCCTCGAAAGAAATGCTCGGCATCCTGAGCAGTCGAAGGCTCCTCCCGAGGTTCAATGATGCTAACAGTGTATGTAGGGCTCCTCGATGCTGGATCCCGGTCTTCCTCATTGGTGTTTCTGTAGCTAACCTTTAGCTCATGCAAATCTGGATAATCCTCCACAGCCGTACCTTCTCTAGATCTATAAATGGGGTTTTTGCACATGTGCCCAAGTGGATGGGGGATGTACTCGTAGACATGACCTGCTGGCGGTTTGACTTTGGGTACTGAGCGATTGCTATAAAGACTGTACTGCAGGTTAAAGGAGCTTACGTCCGAGTTGTTGGTACTAGTGCGGTCACTTTGTGACTTTTTTCGCCTTTTCATGACCATGACGAACAGCCCAGCGGCCACAAAAACAGACATTATGAAGACCAGGAGGAGGCTAAGGATGAGAACTGACAATGGGACGGTGCTTGAAGGAGGATTGAACCTCAAGGGAGTGTCTGTGGTGATAACCTTCCCTTCCAAGGTCGCTTCTGACAGAGCTACTGTAGATACAACAATATCCGAATAATCAGGACACAGTTGTTCAGAAAGGACACTGCGCATGTCTTGCCCTGCAAGTCTCTTTGGAGTTGCACATATGACGTCATTAACCACAGTGCCAGAGTTGAGCTGCTCCAGCCATATTTTCATGCCTACCACATCACATGTGCAATCCCAAGGGTTTTCAAAGAGATCCACTTGCACCAAAGCCTTGAGCTGATCTAGAACACCACTAACAGGCAAGTTTTGAAAGTGGTTGTTGCGTAGATTGAGCCTTGAGAGTGACATGCTAGAAAAGATGCCTCCAGGCAAGGTTTTTAGAAGATTGTTGTTTAGGAAAAGCAGTTGAAGGTTTGGCACAAACCGGAAGGTACCTGCAACAACCTCCTTGATTTTGTTGTACTCTAAATACAAGTACTGCAGGTTCTGGAGCCCAAAGAACATGTCTGCAGTAAGCCTGTCAATCAAATTACCATTCAAGTACAACCTGCGCAGGTTAATTAAATCCCCAAATGCCCTGTCATGTATGAGTGCTATCCGATTGTTTCCCAAGTGCAACAAATCCAATCCCTCTGCCTCAACGAAATCCGATCGGCGCACAACAGGGATGTAGTTCCCAGTGAGGTACATCTTTTTGGGATTATACGGCTTGGGTTTTAAATCTGATATACTCTCGATTTTCCGTTCCTGGCAGTTGACATTGAGCCCAAGATCAGAGATCTGAAGGTTGCATGTGCATGCTGTGGGGCAATCCAAAGGCACAGGAGATTTGGTTTGAAAAGCTATGATTGGCCCATAGTTGTAGGGATTGCCTGGGATACGAGACGTGGGCTTGGACCTGGTCTTGTTGGATTGCCGAGTGCCCTTGGTAGGCCGGGATGAGGACCTCAGTACTGCTGAGGATGTAGCTGAGGAAGTCACTGCCGCTGGCGTCGTCTGGAAATATCCATTTGTGCTGAGAGGTGGCAGTGGGCGCATCTCATATTCCGAAATGGCCCTCCGAGGGCATAGCTCCTGCTTGGAGACCTCATCGAGATCACGGCCATGGAGTCGGAATGGAGTTTCACAGACCACCTCGCCAACTAGTGCCGTGTAGGCAATGCTTTCTAGCCAAGCTTTTAATGCAATAAGTTCACAAGAGCAATTCCATGGATTCTCCTCTAGCTGTAATTCCACCACTTTATCCATGTGCTCCAAAAGGCCAATGTAAGGGAACATTTTCAAGCGGTTGCCCCTGAGATCCAAGTGGGTCAAGGGCACATTTCGGAAAATGTTGTTAGGCAGCGATGACAAGAGGTTGTCATTCAAAATTAGCACAGTCAGATGGTGGAGCCTGCTGAGAGCACTGGGTTCAATAATGCTAATAAAATTATAATCAATCTGAAGATATTCCAGGTTTTCTAATCCAGTGAACGTATCATCCCTAAGAACATCTATTTTGTTGTTGTTTAGGTGCAACCTTCTTAATCCCTGGAGCCCATTAAAAGCCCCAGTCTCCACTTCGGATATGTCATTGTTGCCTAAATGCAAAATGGTGACTCCAGTATAGTTGATAAAGTCATTAATAGACAATTTTTTAAGCAGGTTCCCCGTCAGTAGAAGGTGATACGTGGGGAAATTAACTGGGCTGATTTCGGACAATCTTACGATGCCTCGGTTTTCACAGCTGACCATCAGGATGCCCTCTTTTTCTTCACAAGTGCACAAATTCCTACAGATCTCCCCATAACTGTCATACATCTCAACCAGGCTCAGAGAAGCGGCAAGCAGCGAGATTAGTGTCAGTATCCAGACACGCATTTTCATCGAATTGAATGGCGCCGTTCACTGTAGTGCCGCTGCAGACTGTGGTGTCATCTAGAAAAGGCAGAAAAAAGGGCAATCAATCTCTTTTCGGAATAAATAGCAAATGGACAAAAGGATCTTTAAGGCACGATGACAGACATAGCGAGGACAGACACAAACATCTGGTGCATTAATGTTAGATATGCACATAAAAGAATGAAAAATAAATAATTCACTCAGTTCTAAAATAAGAAATGAATTTATTTAAGCCTTATGCATTGATTAATTAAAAACACTGAGGCTCACAAAAACCACCTCTAAGGCGAGAACTACGAACACAGGGAACAGTGGGAGAGCACAGAGGACATTTTTCGACGTTTAATTGTTTAAATGAGAAGCAGCAACACAGCAACTGCTTGGAGAAATTTGTCCGAAAAGAGCAACTGGCATTATTGAGAGCACTGAACATGCACTGCTGGTGATAAAGCATGCATTCGTATTATTATCCATTGCTTATGCATAAATATGTGCATGCTGGAACCCGCGAGCTTCAGGTTATGATCACGCTAAACGAGTGTTTAACAAGCTTTATCTACTCACCCCGCATATCCGATCACTCCAGTTTTCCTGTTTCCTAACGCCGGTTAACGAATTTAATTCGGTTTAAATAGACCTTCAGCACCTTCAACATGCATGTGTATTTGTCTGGATGGAAATCTGACGATGACCCATGCATCTCGCTGATCGTGAAAGCAAAACACTCTTATCAGTTCCAAATCTCTCCATTTAACATCCATCGATTATCTTTTCATCCTGTTTTACACTATCCGGGATTAAATTATCCGAGGTTAGGAGATAATAATCCTGGATTCCGGCGTTTCTGCGGAATCTCATGATTCATGCAAATCAACATCCACCTTCTTCTCTCTCCCTCTCTCTCTCCGGTACCGGAGACACTCGCCGACGCACGCAAACACACACACACACACACACACACACACACACACACACACACACACACACACACAGAGTGAGAGTGAGAGTGAGAGAGAGATTTCGCACCACATTCACATACGACTTTTTTGTCGCATTTAAAGATATATATAGATAAAGAAAAATAATAACTACTCTGTTTCCGACAAGCAAAACTGCCCGCATTTAGGCTATATTGCCCACGCATGCAAACCGTGATATATATTTTAACACCCTGACGCAACTGGCAAATATCTGCACACGGTTTCACTCAAGCACACATGAAATAAATCACATTTTGATCAATCCACACTGATAAACCGTGATAAAATCTTTAGCGCGTGTCGGTGTTTCCCTCATTCAAGCCGCATCAGAGCTTTCACATAATTTCATTAAGCGTTATTGGCTATTTTGTGCAGTTTTTATTATTATTATTATTATCATCATTTTCTTTTCTCATCCCTGAACTCTTCGTCATGTTCATGTATTCCTTACCGGGCTGACCGTCTCCGAAGCGGCATCACGACATCCGTTAACCGTAGCGCGCGCCAGGCTGCAAAATCCGTGCCGATTATTCCAGTCTCTCTCTTTCTTGCTCTCTCTCTCTCTCTTTTTTATTAAAAGAAAATCCGATCCGTTTTAACACCGAATTTTCTAAAGATAATGATGGTGGTGGTGGTGATGCGCGCGCGCGTGCATCGTCTCTCTCTCTCTCTCTCTCACTCGCGCGCGCGCGCTCTCACTTCTCTCAGACTAGCAGACGATTAAACACACTGCCGCGCGCGCGTGTATAGGGAGTACGGTGGCAGTGCGCGCGTGCAGGGATGCTGATGATGCTCCATCCGTCCGCACACTCAACACCGGCCATCAGATCTTATACTTAACACACACACACACACACACACACACAGCTGTAGACTCATGGATTCATGCTGTTGGTGTCAAAGTTAAGTGTGTGAGCGTCTGCGTCCCTTAGCTTGTGCGCGCGCTCGCATGTTTGCATTCATTGCATTGCATGCAGCCTAGACAATTACGGGTGACATATTTGGAACAGAAATTTGAGG
>JAQQZX010000010.1:12035259-12052796 GCA_030068355.1 Notoglanidium maculatum | reverse complement strand
TATATATATAGCTAAATTGTTTCTATCGTTTGAGAACCAAAGTTTCATTCCTGTCTGTAATATTTCTTTTATATCACTCCTTATATCACTTTTATATTAACTCCTTTGTATGGAGGAGGATAATAATTATGGTGGGTGCAGTATGCAGCTTCGACATCGGGAGTGTTGTAGCTCAGTGCTGCAGGACCTGAACACTGCAGAGTTTAGCATTTTACCTCATTTAACACACCTGAGTCAGCTCATCATCTAATTACCCTCTCAGGCCAAATTCAGTATTACAATGCAAATGTCTGTAGACCAGGACCTGAGCTATAGAGTGAAAAGGGTATGTGATATGGGACATGCCCGCAGTCAACTGATGATGGCATGATTGATTTATTTATTTATTTAGGTTACATGTCCCTTCTGTTAAAAATGGGATTACTGGGCACTCACTGTGCTTATTGAGAGTTTTATTCCTGCAGTGTGGCAAGGCCGTAATCGTTGCGACACTAGCAGTGTGTTTACAGCTGCTTATAATGCTGCATCGTAAAAAACACATTTTTCCAACATGGCCAAAGGTTAAACAAATGGCCGGAGCATGTGTTATTAATACTGTACACATTTAAAGCTGAACTGGTTTGACCTCCATGTAATGAATATCCATAATTTTGCACTGAAATAAATAATGGCACATAACAGCTACTTTCTGAGTAATTATGGTTCTACTTCAAAGCGGCGTCATGTTATACCCCATTCGTTTAGTTTCCTCTACTGGGACGTAGGTCACTCCTTTTTCACTGACTACTGACAAACAGGCAGAGAGGGCACACCTTTTTTACTGAGAGTGACAAATTCAGGCTCAGAGGAACAAGCTCATGCCTCCTTGAGTGAGACTGACAAGTACAGAGGCCACGCCGTCTTCATTTAGACTGACATGGGCAGAAGCCACACCTATTTTTCATTACTGATAAAGGCCATTCTGAATAATTAGTCCCGTCCCCTTGAATCAATAATCCTGCCCCTTAGTACCATAAGTTTAATGATTATTTGAAAACAGCAAATCATTTCAAGGTGTCAGTTTGTTGCTGCTGTTTTTAGATGTTTTCTTTTTTTCTTTTTTTAGTTTCATGTGTGTGTGTCTGTAAAAGAGAGAGAGAGAGGCTGTGTCCTGCACTGAGCTCGGCTAAAGCGAGGCCGTATTGCTTGTTTGACAGGAAGATGAATCATCGCAGGGAGCGTGCACTGCCGAGAGGCTTCAGCTCGTCCAATCAGCGCTCACTAAGAACCTCGCTCGCTCAGCCTGAACAGGAACTTGTAGAGGAATCCGCAAACACAGCACAGCTAACCACTAAGCTAAGCAGATGGAAAGGGCTTGTGGTCGTGGAAGGCACTTTTAGAATCTCATACTCAACATGTTAGAAAAGATGTTAGTGTTCTGCTTGTGCCATTTGTTTCCAACGCTAAAGTATCATAATCAATCTGGCTATTCCAACTATAATGACCCAGGAGCTGGTTTCCAATACAGACAGAAAAATGATCTAATTATAGTATATAAAAATATTTATATGATGCTAGAATTAATAGAGAACAAGGCGTTGTTGTGAACAATAAGTGGATGGAGTCACAGGAGAACAGGACCATGTAAAATAGTTAAATAAATAAAACAGCACAACGAAAAAAAGAATACACAAAATAATACAAATAAAAAGAATACTAATATAGATGTAGTTCTGATAAGAAATCTAATTTGTATATTAAGATCAAAGCCACCAAAAATTCTGCCTTTTAAAAAAGATGGAAGACACAAGAAAGAAAACATGGAGAAAAGAAAGAAAGAAAGAAAGAATGAATGCATATTTGAGCTGTTTCTTTATAAAGGTGTTCCTGAACAAATTAAAGAAAGAAAATTGAACAATGGAAAAAAAACTGAAGTAAAGAAAAATGGGAAGAAAAAGGGTGCAGTTACACTGAGTGTCAGTTGAATTGAAACTGCTGATTGGTCAACTGCTGTACTCACAAGCTATCAGTAGGAATTGAAATTACCTGACTGATTCCCTCAGTGGGAACGTTTCACTCTTTAGTCTTAATTGTGCTTTTGCTTCCATGCGCAAATCTTTGTGATTTGAAATGTCACTTGGAGAGGCAGCCACATTACGGCCTATACCACTTTTGTCAAACAGGGAAAAAATCCCTGTGCTAAATTCTTTATTGCTTTTTCAAAAGTGTGTTTCTGTTCAAATGTTTAACATGAGCTCTTGACTGGTGTTTGTGTTGCTTTGTTTATCTGGATAAATCATCCCTCATTGATTTTGTAAACAGTGCTATTTTGTGGCAAAACACTGAGTGGATTTTTTTTAGCCGTTAGCGCAGAGCTTGGTCAGCAAGTTGACAAATCACACTGACTGCTACTGGAATGAAAAAAAAAAAAAAAAGTGTCCATACAGACTAATACAGAAAGAAAACCCAATGCAGAACGGCGGTTCTTGACAAGTACACCGTTCCAGGTTCTGTGCATTTTCACCCTAGGTTACTGCGCTTTGAAAAATAACGGAATGAAGAGAAGGTTTACGAGAATGACATAACAGATAGGAAGAAAATCAATAACATTTTATAACACTATTAAACACTTTCAGGCTTTTTAGAGATGTTTCAGCTCTCAGATTTGAAACAAGGCCCTGAAGTACAGTGATTACAAAGAAACCCTGCTTCTGTTCTTTCTCTCTTTTTTGCGTTTAGGGATGACGTGTAAGCCAAACATCAAAATGTCTGAAGTTCTTTTAGTTTGTACTGAAGTTACAAGGCTAATTATTGCTAGCAAGTAATTGAAGATAACAGACACCAGTTGAACTTCTGATATCATAGCAAATAAAATATCTTTTTATTTTAATGTTGTTTTATTCTGTTGGAAACATAAAACATAAAAACATACATGTCTACCCATATTCCTGATATTTTTACTGAGTTGTTAGGTTGAGATTTCCTTGTTGCTTCTAGGAATAAAAAGTAACACTTTAAATCAGCAACATTATATGCCAATAAAACACCTTCAAGCTTGAAATTAGAAAACTGTGTAGAAATAGACTTAATGTTAGATTTGTGAATAATATTCTGATAATATAAAATAATATGTGACAAATATACCTATATTCAAGATAAACAAGTTGTAAATTAGTAAAAAAAAAAATGTAAAAGTATCACATTTGTCATTATGAGATTATTAAACCGAAATATAAATTATTAAGCCTATTTTTACATTTTTCTAGGAATTTCTAAGTTGAAATTATTGTTTTCTTCTAGATAATGGTTTAGAAATACCTTTTTTTAAATGTCAAGCTTGAAATTAGTGAAATGTCTACAAATTCTGTAGATCACATGATCTTATATTTGTGTATAACAATCCAGATATGAGAAATATTAAACACAGTTACCTAGATTCATGATATTTTACGTAGTTGTAAGGTTGAAATTGTCAAATTTCACACACACACACACTTTCATTATACGGTATTATTGTACACAAATATAAGATTAATAAGTATAACAAGCATCATATTTCTAGATATTTCTACAAATTTTTATGTTGGAAATTTTCAGTTGAATAGAAATAAACACCAATAAACACAAGTTTTTATTTATATAACAAGATATTTTTATATAACATTTCTGGAAGGAGTCTCCAGTGTCAGCACTTTTAAATAGTCAGAGGACAAGATAAAGTAACTTAATGTTTTCTAATATGGAAATGTTTTCAGGGCAGAGAAGTTTGCACTTTGTGTACTTTCTGACAAGACAAGCTTTTTTTTGTTGTCTTATTTATTTTAAACAAGAACTAACTTATTTTATGGACATTAAACAACATTAAATGGAACTTTAAACTGATAAACAGTACAGCATGCGCTTTAAAAACTAAAAAAAAACCTGCAATCATTGATAAATTGATTTGATATAAGAGGAATAAAACACATGTTATTCTAGTGAAATAACTTCAGGGTGGTAAGAGAATCTCTGCTTCATCACACTACCCTAAAACATCCTATGTTTTATGACTTACTTATTTTTACTTCACTTCGTTTTTTTGTGGAACAAATAATTTTTTTTTCCAGCATCAATAAAACATTGTCTTTTGTTTACAAGTGTTATCAAATCTAATGGGAAGCCATCGATACGTCCTTCAACCTATTTGTGGATTGGGTTTTCTAAACATTATTACACTGAGCTGCAATAATAATGACAATAATAATGTTGTGTGTGTTAAAAAAATACTTAATCAAATCTCCTGCACAACAAAACAATGTGAATTAAATATGCAATCATTCTTAATCTAATTTTCTCTATGGTGATGAACAGGTCCAGAAGAAAAAATACAGGGTACATCATCCACATTACAAGTCAATCCAGTTAACATTCTTATGCTACTTATGCTCTAAGGCAATAAGCGTGACTCTGCTGACATCATTTATTCTCTTTGTATCACAGTAGATCTCAATCTGATTAAAAAAATGGTAAAGAAATGATAAAAAAAGAAGGAATGAACGGGGGGGGGGATTCAGTGCAGGCAATTACAAGTCTCTAATAGATTTTCTAAACCACCAGAGAATGTTTCTATTATATGCTATTCGGGCGCATAATTAAAGCCGTGAATAAGAATATCATCGTGTGTAAATCAATTTCTCCGTCACTGTGCTATCTGTCTGTCTGAGTTTTGTGCAGATAATGTATTTGTAATTGGAATGTAACATGACGACAGGTGTTTCTACTGATCCTTGTTTGGGACAAATGTACAGATATTCTGTCTCTGAAAATTTATCCCATGTATAATTCCATTCAAATGACAGGAAAGTTAACCCCACCTCTCTTCTTCCCCAAAACTCTACACATCTCTAACACTGCTCCCCATCCTAAACATTCCCATCACCATAACCTCATCCTTCATCTTTAAATCCAACCCATTTCTAATCCTATCCCTCACCCTAACCCCCACCCATCTCTAACCCTGTCATTCTAAACCTAGCCCATCACTCTAAACTCACCACATCTCTAAACCCCTCCCATCTCTAACCCTATCATCCTAAAACCCACCCATTTCTAACCTCACCCATCACTCTAAACCCAACGCATGTCTAAACCCCACCCATAACCCTAACCCCCACTGATCTCTAACCCTGTCATTCTAAACCTAGCCTATCACTCTAAACTCAACGCATCTCTAACCCCACCCATCACTCTAAAGTAGAGGCTTGGAGGGGAAGGGGCCTGTCACCATTTTCTTCAGAGGACATCGTCGGTTCTGTGAGTACACAAGGAAATTGTTTTCTTTTAATTATCTCCAGTGAAGGTTCAACACTACGACGGATTTCAAGTCTCCGGACCAAGAACGGTGTGTGGGATAAGGCCTTTTTTCCTTGATAGCAAAGATGATCACACTTGGATTTGCAATTTTGGAGAATCTTAAATCAGAAGAATTGGAGGTCATTTCACACAAAATAACACCCACCAGACAGTATTTCAAACTCATTCATTTAACACATCATATAGGGATTATTGGTGAGGCCATTGTAACACAGGATTTTCCAAGAGGCATGTTAAAGCAGGTTGATAAACTTACCGGATTCATTAAACCAGCTTGTCCTAATGACTCCGTTTTACAACAGATCGCAGCGAACACTTGGTACTGGATGGAGAAAAACTTGCAACTTCAGCTGAACCACTATATGGCAACCAGGTCGAAACTATTGGCAAGTATCAGTATGTTTATAGATTCAGATTGGGAACAAGCCTCCAAGTGTGCTCAAAATCACTATATGCAAAAACCACATCACTTGACATTGGTCGAAGCTACAAAACGAATACAGGATGAGTTTACCCGAGGTTCAGAGGAGGTTGCAACTCCTACCAAACCTTCCACTCTTTCCTTCTCACAGTTGGGGTGTTCTACTCCCAGAAACCATCAGGTTTTGGAGAGCGACCTGCAGACACCCATGGCTCCCACTGCACAACCCACACAGATGGGGAACAGTGAGAGCTCCTGCAGAACCAAACAAAAAATTCTGGTTAATGCCAAAGTGCACTCTTCATTCAATCCTATCGCTTCGGACAAAAGTACCACACTCCCCACCCCGGTCCCTAATCCTAACCCTGGGGTCACTTTGGCCATTAAAAACGAGGTGATGATGAGGGGCGAAATGAAGGAGTCTTCTCCTGCACTCAAGGCCCAACCTGAAGCATCACCCTCCCCTCCCCTCCTTTCCCTATCTTCTCCTTCGCTGCCAGAGTCTCCTTCTTTCTTAGAGTTCCAAACTAATTCATCAACCATAAAGACTGGTATTCGACTAGCTCCCATGAAACATCCTAGGTCGAGCTGAAAAATTCATGAATGGCATATTTGGATCCACAAACCTATAGTCTTCATAGGAGACTCAAATTCGGCTCACATTTCAAGCTACAGTAGTATAAATGTCCAAGTGGACAGTTTCCCAGGTGAACCCTTTTTACACATTGCAAAGGTTCTGCAGAAGCTCTCGCCTCATTCTGAGACTCGAAAGGCCATATTGTCTCTGGGTATCAATAACAGGGAACAACTCTTTCAGCAGGCCTCAAGGAAGCAGTTGCAGGAGCTGTGGAGGTTGGCCATGACCACCTTTCCAAAAGCAACATTTTATACACCAGTGATTCATTTTTCTGATCGGCTTCCAGTGTCCCAGCAATTTAATTTGCAGAAACTTAATCAGTATATCTGTGATCATGGTAAATTCCTCAGTGAAAGTTCACCGTTACGTTTTAAAGTCGATCCTAGGGACCCAGTCCATCGGACGACTCAAACGGCCACAGAGATCTTTAATTACTGGTTGGATCAATTGGATCCATATATTTGCTGGTTTACTGGAATCGGATCAATGTTTTCAATTTACTGAACAGATGGGGTTGGAGATATAATATTCTCCTTTTGGTCACAACAATTTCATTTTAATCAAAGCCTAGTCAAATCAAATCAAAAATTCAATCAAAAACTGGTGAAGACCAGTCATCCAGTCTCATTTTTTTGGTTTATTTCTGATTGCAAAAAAAAGGGGGGGAATGGTATGGGAAATGAAGTAATTTACTATGGCAAAATATTTTTTTTCTCTTTTGTGTGGGGTTGATGTCACTTAAATTGTGTGGTGTGGTTGATTTACAAACATAGCACTTAAAGTCCATAGAAATACTTACTGACCCGTGACACTGTTCCCCCAGTTGGCTATTTCAATTTTTACATATAATATTTACAAATTTTCAGTTGGTTATTTATTCAATAAAATACTTAGCATTAATACTTACCTGATTCTCCTATCTCTTCTGTCTGGTTTAATCCATTTCTGTATTATGGAAATGTAGATTGGCAGTTCTATAATAGTCCCTGAAAAATAAAAACACAATAGAAAGGGAATCAGACTTCTACACACAACCTTAAAGAAAAGACTTAAATACTTACCTTTCTCACTTACCTCAGTTTGTCTTTCCCTTCTTTTTCATGCTGTCTGAGTCAATTTCACATTTCTGGAATAAAAGACAGAAACATAGGAATGAAGTATCCACATGTACACAACCACACAATTATCAATACTATACTATTGCCTATTTCTATCATAACCCAACCCTTTCCATAACCTAAACATAACCTAATCTTTTTCATAACCTAAATATAATCCAACCATTCTCATAACCTAAACACAACCTTCATCTATTTTAAATATATTTCTTAGCCATGGTCTACAGTAGGTCCGTGCACCAAAAGGGATTAATCCCTAACCCAAAACCTAAGCCTAACTACTCTTACCATAACCTGAACCCTTTTCTCCAGCCTAAACTGAACACTTAGAGCGTAGTAGGCCCATGCACTGATAGGGATCATTTCCTAATTCAAAATCTTAACCTAAAAACCTAACCCCCACCCATCTCTAACCCTGTCATTCTAAACCCAGCCCATCACTCTAAACCCAATGCATCTCTAAACCACACCCATCACTCTAAACCCAAAGCATCGCTAAACCCCACCCATGTCTAACCCTATCATTCTAAAACCTGCCCATTTCTAACCCAACCCATCACTCTAAACCCCACCCATAACTCTAAACCCCACCCACCTCTAATCCTATCTATCATTCTAATCCCCACCCACCTCTAACCCCATCCATCTCACAAAATCTCACCCATCACTTGAAACCCAACACATCTATTTAACCCCAGCCATCAGCCTAAACCCTACCATTAACATGAACTTTGACCTTAAGCCTGCCGGTCAATAATCCCACCTATCACACTTAACCCCACCCATCACTAATCCCACCCTCACCATAATTACACCTCTCACTCTAACCTCACCCTTTACCTCTCATCCTTACCCTGATTTTTTAACTGCCCCTCACCCTTGTTATTTTATTATTATTATTATTTTTTTTTTTGTCCATGTTTGGTTAATTACCCATAATGTATTGCAACCCAAGCTAAGGTTACATGCTTGTAAATCAGTGCACTAAGTTACTCACATTGCAGCACATTGTGCATGTTACACTACACAATACCCACCCTAGGTTATAAAGAAATTCTTAGAAATTCTTAGTTCGTTTAATGCTTTTCACTTATTTCCTTTTCGTGTAGGTGTGAAAAAAAACTAAACTTGGTAAATAATTGTTTCATACCCAAATATATTCAGTAGAGTTTATAATATATAATAAGGATGACCCCAGGAAACACTGTATTTTCGTTTGCATATGAAATAAAACAGTAAATAAATAATTATTCAGCAGTTCAGTTCATAACGTTCTGCCTTCCTCATTACGGAAGCATTTCTCACAGCGTTATTGCAGACTCAATTCCCCAAAAAGCATTTAAAAGCACCCATCAGTTTCGCTCTCATTACAGTACATATATTTATATATTAAAAAAATATTAACAAAAGTAAAACTGATTGTGTTTACTGAGCGAGGAGCCCCGAGGGGAGCGGCTTTCATAAATTCATTCCCAAAACAACAATTACAGAAGTGAGAAGTGAGCAGTGCAGGAATATTCCAGAATCACAAAATGTTCAGCTTTGCTGTTTCAAATAGGCTTTTTCAAATAAATAAATAAACAAATAAAACATCAGTTAAACATATATCAGATTTTTTTTAAACTGAATATACAGCAGATCATTACAGGATCAAGCTCACAAACTCAGATTATTTTTTAGCAAAGTAAAGTATAATATAATAACTAAATAAGGCCATTAAAATTAGATTAATATCATAATTGTTTAAAAAAAATAAAAAAATAAACTAAAGGCATACTTCTGGGTATCTGCTTACAGCTACTAGAAATAATCTCTTTTTTCTTTATAAATAAGCCCTTTTTTGTTAGGAGAAAGCAATTATTTCAACAAATTGCATATATTATATATATATAAATCTAAATTAATATAAATATAAATATAAAATTAATCACCATGAATAATGTTTTGGTTTGGAAGGATTTGGTATACATAAGTATTTTATTAAAAATAAATCACTATAAATACCCTTTAAAAATCTCTTTATTGTCTTTTTTTATCTTTATTTTGATTATTAAAAAAAACTTATTTTGGTGAAAACTATTTAAAAAAAGAATAAAAAAGAATAATCACTTATTTATAAGCATTTTATATAGAAATACTCAGAGAATGATTTATAAATCATTTTTAAAAAACATCACTACAAAAAATATTTCTTTGCAAGAGAAAAAATATATAAACACACACATGTGCATACACACACACACACACACACACACACACACACACACAAAGTTGCAGTCGGAAGATTATAAACATGTACAGTATATGAATGTTATTGCAATATTCAATGATTAATTTGAATTGTTATTTTTTTCTGGAGAACATAACATAAATCTTTAATAGAAAAAAACAAGAATTGGTGCACGTTTGAATTTATTTTATTTTATTTTTTTTAATCAACACAGGGTATTAATTATACATACTGGGTTAAAAATACACAGACAGCACACCTGATATTTGTTTAAATGTCTCTCAGCAAGTTTCACCTTGACCAGATGCTTTTGGTAGCCATTCTGGCAGAATTCTGGTTGGATATTTAACTACTCTTCTTGGCAGAATTGACAGAGTTCAATTAAATTTATGTGTTTCCTGGCACAGACCTGAGTTTTAAGCGCAGTCCACAAATGTTTCATAGTTTTGAGGTCAGGACTTGTTTTAAACTTAATATCATCCTGTTTTATCCATTCCACAACCAGCTTTGATGTGTGTTTGGGTCATTGTCTAGATGGAACACTCAACTGTGTCCAAGTTTCAACCACCTAGTTGATGGTTTGAGGTTCTGCTGAAGCATTCTGAGGTTGTTCATTATCTCATCCACTTTGTGCAGTGCATCAGTTCCACTAGGAGTAAAACAGCTCCAGATCATGATGCTACCACCACCATGTTTAACAGCTGATACAGTGTTCCTCTGTACTTCTGCCCATTGTGGCCAAACAACTCAATCTTTGTCTCATCTGACCATAAAACTTTCCTCCAGAAGGCTTTTTCATTGTCCATGTGGTCAGCTGTGAACTGTATTTGAGCTTGAATGTGTGGATTTTGGAGCAGGAGCTTCTGTCTTGGATGGCAGCCTCTCAGTCCATGGTGATGTAAAACTCACTTGACTGTAGATGGTGTTCCAGAAGCTTCCAGTTCATGGCAGGTCTGTGCCCTGATGGTTCCTGGGTTGTTCCTGACCATCCGAACCAATTTGCTCTCAGCTGAGGGTGACAGTTTGAGTCTTCTTCTAGACCTTGGCAAAGTTCTACACGTCTCATCAACTTGTACAAAACAGGCTGCTGTCAATCACAATCACTAACAAGAAGTTAAAGTTAAGTTGTGTTAAATACGAAAAGTGTACAAGAGCCACACAAGTGCTCCTCTATACACTGAGAACTCTCTATAACTCTCTAATAAGTCTATAATGCAGTCAGTGTGATAAGGGTATGACCTCAGAGCATTTTCAGGAAAGCAAATTAACACTAAGAAAGGAAATCTTTTTATGCCTCACCAGAGGCATCCAGATGGCCCACCCAAATTCTGCAATGTTATGAGTAAATCACAGCACTAGAGAAGGCAGGAAATTCAGCTAAAATGTTGAGCTGGAGAGAAAAAGCCAGGGCACACGCACATAAACCAGGCGCTTCGTCTCCGAATGGCCTCGCTTTATCATAGCAGAGTCCCTCTTCTTCTTTTCATCGCCAATGCTTCAAAGAAAGCAGGTCATGCTGAGCGTGGAACACTTTGATAGACTTGGCTTTTGTAGGAGCCACTGGGCAGAAGATCACACAGTGGGCTGCCAAGATTTCCCAGGATGCTCTGGGGCTCAGTGAAACTCATTCTTTCTTAGTGTATCTTCAGAAGAGTTGCTGATGAAATATTTATTTCAGCGAAGCCGAACACTGAGGTTTTGGACTGAATGACCTCTAATATACTCAATAAATAGATTGAATTGAGGTATAAACAATTCTCCGACCACACACAACTCAGCTACTTTTACACTAAAAACATCTCTACCACCATCACTACGTGCACAGCACAAGATTACAGCGAAGCACCTTCCTAATCATGGACATTAGTGTTTGTCTGTTCGTATTAAGTCTCTAAACATGAGGATAATTGCTTTATATTAGTGAGGAGCAATTGGGCATCATTACCTATAAATGCAAACCCGTAAGCGCAGTGTAACAAATTGGAGCACATCTCAAATCAATCTAATTAGCTTCATTCCATGGGGAGCAATCTATGCTAATCTGGCTTCATATGACTAAAGTCACAAAACAATCTCAAAAAAGCATGTCCACTTTTCCCTCATACATATTTAAGTATTTTTAATAAACTCTTAAAAAAAAAATGCAGAATTTCCCTTAAACATGTTTAAACACTCCCTCAATCGCGTCCTCAACACTAACAACCACGTCACCTTAAGGAAACACCCCCTCAAACATATTTAACCATGTCACTTGAATGCCTTTAAACACTCCCCCAAAGACAACTTTAACCATGACACCAAAATACTTTTAAACACATTTAAACACCCCCCTGAACACTTCCACTAAGGACATTTAATCAATTTCTCTAAATACTTCTAAGACCTTGCCCTAATGCTTCCTCTAAACAACAACAACAACAACAACTACTTCTACAAAAACCTTTCCTGTAAACATTTTAAACGCTTCCACTAAATACCTTGAAATACTATATCCCCAAGCATTTCAAATACTATCCCTTAACACTTCTTCTGGACAATTAAACATCTATCCACCTTTAACCACATCACTGTAATGCCTTTAAACACTCTCCCTAAACACATTTAGGCACCTTAACTCTCTTAAGTGTTGTTCCTAAATACTATTAAACACTTGTACCTTTAGTGTAACCTTCATATTTACAGTAATAGCTACTGTTGCTAATTTTTCTTTCTTAGATGATTAATAATAATAAAAATATTTAATTTCAATATCACATCCCACTCAGGAAGCGATTGAATCATCACAAAACAGGTCTATTTAATCAGTGACAATCCAGAGAGCGGACAAGCAGGCTAAACTGACCATCTGTTAGCTGCACAGTCCACAGGTATCACCTTATTGAGACTGTGTCTATCCTCTGAGCTAAACAAAAAGACACAACCTCAATTCCCAAAAAATTGGAATCAAGGTTGAACAGTAAAAAAACAAAGGTTTATCAATTTGAACAGTAAATATCTTATCTTAGGGTATTTAATTGAATATAGGTAAAAAAGGATTTACAAATCATAGCACTCTGTTTTCCTTGATATTTACATGGTGTCTCAACTTTTTTGCAATCAGGGTTGTAGAAATACTTAGAGAGTTTGATTTAGTAGCATAATTGACATAAAATTAGATCATACTGAATGTACAGCAAACACCTTTGAGCTAAAGCTAGGACTGTTAAATATGATCTCTCTTACATCTAAAGCACTAATTGTTAATGAAACTATTACTGATCAGCAGTTTAATGTACTGTGTTTAACAGAAATGTGGATTAAATGTGGATTAAATGTAGCATTAAATGAAGCTAGTCCTCCTGGATACAGTTCGATACGGTTCAATATTCTTTATACTAGATTCAGTAGGGGCAGGATTGGGGGGGTTAGTTCAACAATGTATACAATTACAAATTACCTTTTAACAAATGTAATAACTTAATCCAAGTATCATGATATTAAAGTAACGTTACTTGGTAACATTCTGTTTCTTTTAGATTCCCTCAACACCAAATATGCGGATGACGATAGCTTTTACACAGCTGGAAGTTATAACATGCACTCTAGTGTGATGTTGTTCACCTTTTCTGCTTTGAAGACAAAATAATGTGAAATTTTCACTCAGCCATTTCACTATAAGATTAGCTGTGATTTCACTCGAGATCAGAGTGGTGGTGTGAGACTTGCAAAGTGTTGTAATGTATGTACATGTGCATGGTTCCTTATTATAAAATTTATTTTCTGGCTACCGATTACTTTGATCTGATGATTTATTATTATTTTTTTTAATTAATTGATTGGTTTTGTTTTAAAAAAAAAATAGATTAAATACAAAATATATTTATTAAAGTTATTTATTTGCAACATTTTAATCAGCAAAACTACAAAACCTTTCCTTAATGCAGCATAATTAAATTTAACAGCTCACTGATTACAATACAACATTACTGACATTTATTATAATAATCTGTCACAGCATGAAAATATTATCAAGTGCTCATGTCAGCCAAATGAGACACTCGGACTAATGGATGGTGATGGTATTATGCACATTATTTACTGCTTACAACTTTTTAAATCAGTTAACACACTTTTTGCAACTCAGAGTCTTTATTTTAAGCCATGATTTGTTCAAATTTGAAACAGGCACATTCAAAATAAAGATAAAATAAATAGCCGCTACCTGTTCAGTCACTGAAGCTCTCTGATTGCTACATTAATTTTGCTTGTTGCGTGTGCATATGAGGGAAGTCATTTTAAGTGTGTGAAATCAACTCTATAGTTTTACAGTTAACTCTTGGTTTTCAAAGCCTGAGATTAATGAATTGGCTCTTTATGGGATCGATTCTATGTAAACTAAAAGCAGGATGGAGACTTGATGACTTTACACTTAACATACATGCAGTATATTGTGTATGCCAATGATATACCACCATTTATCAGTGTTGTTATAATATACGCTAATTGATTCAATTAGTTTCACTACTTATTGCCTCAATAAAGCTGTTAGCATGGACGGTTCAAGCAGAGACTTCACTTTTCTACTGTTCCACACCTTCCCACAAATGAATTATAATATTACTCACATTAAAACACAGGTTATGTCATGAGGCCACCAGGGTGGTATTGTAAAGAGTTTGCATAATAGAGAGAAAGTCATACTGTTGTTTCTGTTCTGCCATTTCAGTCAAAAGTAATTTTATGAAGTGATGTAGCATAAGCCACAGTGTGCTTCCTAACGCATACTAATAATGCATACTAATAATTAAATTTTATTTATTTTATCTATCTTTATTTTTGATTTTTATCAATTTTGTTGATTAGTTGTTATGGCCCTGGTGTATTTTAAAATTATAATCCTGCTAAATAAACCCTGTTTTACTACATGTATCAGTAATCTGTTATAATAATCTTAACAAAATACAGCTACTTTTTTGTATCCTAATTATGCTAAGTAATTTCCCCAATACTGAGTAGGGGTTAGTCAGAACATAATAGGACCCATTCATTATCGTGGTCACACTCTTGAACTAATCCTAGCTTTCACATTAAATATGGAAAATATAGTCACACATCCACAGTCTGAAACTATCTCAGATCTTTATCTCATCTCATTTAAAATGTGTTTTAGTCATAATATATGCACCTTGCCATGCTATCACATCAAACATACATTCACATCAGCTACTGCACAGCGTTTTATCAATAATCCCCCAGAGCTATCACCCTTGATTAGATCACTGTCAGACCCCATAGAACTTGATCAGGCAACTGAATGTTGCTGTTTCGCTGTACTTTAGATAATGTGGCTCCACTTAAAAGAAAAGTACGAAGACCAAAAAATAACTGGTATAAGCATGACATCCGCACCTTAAACCAGACCACTCAAAAATTAGAATGTAAATGGCATCAAACTAAATTGGTAATATTTCAAACAGCATGGAAGGAGAGCCTCCTGAGTTATACAAAAGCTCTAATTGCTTCACCCTAATAAAAGCAATTATGCTCATACTTAGATAGGAATACCATTCATGAAAGGTATCAGTCATGGTTTAGGCCACATCACAGAACACAGACTGCGCTGGTTAAAGTGAGAAATAACCTACTACAAGTCTCTGATCAGGGGTGTGGCTCCTTGCTTGTGTTGCTTATCCTTAGTGCTGCTTGTGACAACACTGGCCATACTATTATCCTTGATAGACTAGAAAATGTTGTTGGAGTTAAGGAAACAGCATTCTCCTGGCTCAGGTCTTATTCAACTTATCATTATCAGTTTGTTGATGTAAATGGTGACTTCTATACACATACTAAGGTAATGTTTGGTGATCTACAAGGTTCTGTTTTGGGCCCACTGCCTTTTTCCTTATATATGCTACCTCTGGGTAATATTACTTGTAAACATGGTATTACCTTTCACTGTTGTGTTGTTAGGCAGACACTGTTAGGCAGTACTGTATGTCTCAGTAGAGCCAGATGAAAGACACAAGCTTAATAAAGTTGAGGCTTACATAAAAGAACATTAGACAATGGATGCTTTCTAAGTTCTTTCTACTTAATTCTTACAAGATGCAAGTACTTTTACTGGGAGCTTTCTGATTACATAGTAACTCTGGATGGCCTTTCTGTTTCACCATACACAGAACTAAAAGACCTTGGTGTGATTATTGACTTTAGTCTCTTATTTGAAGCTCATGTACACAATGTTATTAGGATAGATTTATTTCAACTCAGAAATATTGCTAAAATAAGAACTATAATGTCACTGCACAATGCAAAAAAAACCTAATTCATGCTTCTTTTACATTTAGGTTAGATCATTGTTATGTCTTACTGTCTGGATGTTCCAGCTGGTACAAAAAACAAGTTCAAGTGTGTCCAGAATGCAGCAGTCTTTGTCTTCCCACCCTGTATTTGCTTCCAACCAAATTTTGCATTGATTATATAATACTACTACTGACCTATAAAGCACTGAATGGTCTTACACCACAGTACCTAAGGGAACTTCTGGTCTTTTATTTTCCGCCATGCCTACTTAGATCAAAAGGTGCAGGCTGTTTGTTGGTACCTTGACTAGTGAAGGTGTGTACAGCAGTGAAAGCCCCACATTAATGGAACAGCCTTCTAATTACAGTTCAAAATTCAGACACAGTCTCAATCTTTAAGTCTACACTAAAAACATATTTGTTTAGTCAAGCCTTTTGTTAATAGCTTTTAATTAGGTAAAGGAGCAGATCTGAATGGTTCTCAGGCATAGAGTGTTTAGGTAAACTAGAATGTTTGGGTGCTGTTCTTCCTGATGTCCAATTTCTTGTTGGCATTCTCATCACTTGGAAACCACTCACTCCTCCTGAGGATGGCTCCATATGAACAGCCTAAAACCTACACTAAGAAACTATGTTGTCTTTGGAATGCTGTTGCTACAAGATGTTGAACAATGAACAGTGAACAGTTGATAAATAGAATAGAATAGAACAGAATGCCTTTTATTTTCACTTTAAGCATGTACAATGAGATTAAAAGAACTCCTTCAGTGCACACATATATGTAGAACACAAAGACAGTGGAAAAACAGGTAAATAAACAGGTAAACAAATGTGCAAAAATTTCGAAAGTTGCAAAGAAATTGAGACGCTATATACATGTATGGAAGGAAATAAATAATTATTGCACTATTGGATTATTGCACACAATTTAAATATTGCACGATAATAGTGATCATGTGCAGTAGGTAGTGGATGTTGGACCTTGAGAGTAATGATATTGTACAGTATGTTGATCGATAGAAGGAAGTCCAGGGGTTAGGGGGTTAGATTGTGAAGTCAGTGCATGTGTGAGTTTAGAGTAGTTATGGCTTTTGGGAAAAAATCTGTTCTTGAATCTGTTTGTCCTTGTTGTGATGCACCTTCCTGAGGGCAACAGGTCAAACACATCAGAGCCAGGGTGGGAGCTGTCCTTGATAATGTTTTTTGCTCTGCTGAGGCAGAGGGGGATGTAAATGTCCATAAGGGGACAGCCGATGATCTTCTGTGCTGCTTTTACTACTTTCTGAAGCCTCTCCCTGTCTGCCATGGTACAGCTGCCATACCATACTGTGATGCAGTATGTCAGCAGGCTCTCGATGGTCGAGCGGTAGAAGTCTAGTAGCAGGTTGGAGTCCAGGTTGAGCTTTCTGAGGACTCTCAGGATGTGTAACCGCTGCTGAGCCTTCTTGGTGACTGCTGTGATGTTGTCTGTCCAGGAGATGTCAGCGGAGATAAGGACGCCGAGAAACCGGAAGGTATG
>JAQQZX010000010.1:12002220-12020466 GCA_030068355.1 Notoglanidium maculatum | reverse complement strand
GTCCTCAGGAAAATATGCCCAGCCACCTGACTGAAAAGTGTCTAATCCAGGAGTTAACTTTTTTCCTATTTTCTGAATTTTTTTTTTTTTTTTTTCAAATCTGTGGTCTTATATAAGAAATGTTTTTTTTTTCTTCATTAAGGACAACATTGGCCATAACAAGTTGTCTTCTGAAAGATTTTGTGAAAAAGTTCAAAATGTTCAGAGCAATCTAGGCCTAGGGGCCACAGTGCTCTTTAGGGCCAATAAAGCTCATTGATCAGATCATCCTGACTGTGTTGACACGTATACTCCCCCCCCCAAAAAAAACACAAACGCGCGCGATAAGGTGTCCTCTTTTTTGAAAACCAAAATATGGTCACTCTATATTAGTACATGTGACCTGAAAGAGCTTTTATTCTTTTTTATCTTCTTTCTTTCTTTCTACCTTATTTTTCTCTTTCCTACTTTCCCATTTGTTTTTTCATGATGTTCTTTCATTTTTAATTTTCCTTACTCCATCTTTCTTCCATTCCTTCTGTCCTTTCTTTCTTTTCTTTTCTATTCATCCTTTCCTTTTATTTCATTTCTAGTTTTAAAGTTGCCTGTCCTGTTCCACACTGTTTAACACACAAAATATTTTTAGAAACTTGCTCTAGTGGTTGATGTGGATATGTGGCCTGTGCAAATCATTTCTCCTTTCTACTCACCACTGACTTTTTTTTTTATTTTTTATTTTTTTATAAAGTCTGACATGTCTCTTATTAAATTTAATGCTGTTAAACTGCACCTATTCACTGAAAATGAGTCTTAAAATATCACAAACAATTTGTAACTTTTTTTTTCTCCACCAGTACAGGTTGTAAATCTATCAGATACAGAGACGTACGTTAAAACTTGACAGATTGAAACGTTCGTGTCAGTGCGCCCTCAGCCTGCAGTTTCCTGCACCTGCGATAGAAAAGTGGAAGATGTTCAGCTGAGGAAATGAACGTATCATCATTACCACCATCATCATCATCATCATCATCACTGTGTCATTTCAACCTTGCTTTATAAATGGCGTAGCTAGCGCATGCTTCACTTCGGCCTATTTTAGTGGTAAATTGCCTCGTTTTTAAAGTCAGAGGATGTGAGAAGGTAATGATGGACATTACAGTCTGTGCCCTACACCACACACAGTGAGAACACCGAGTACACTCCAGCTCTGGGTTTTAGAGCAAATAAGTCACAGATAATCTACATGCGGTGAAAACCCCTCCACAGTTCAGTCCCTCAGCCTGAGCCAAGCAGAGACTAGGAGAACATTGCATTCTCTACGCTCACTCAATTGTAAATTTATAATAAACACTGGTTCACTAATAATTTAAGTTTACAATATTCAATTGCTACATGAGACATAACCCCTGTAGCACACTTTTTTAGGCGCATAGATTGTGTTTTGTCTAGGTAGAAATGTTTTTTGCTTTTAATTAAGGTTTTTCCCCTTAAGTGCGTATTTCTTTTGTGGGAGTTGCTAATTTTTTAACGTGAATGTGAGAAATATTAATTGATGCGCAACTGGATCCAATTGTGCCACCTCTAGTAGTTAAAGGGTTAATATAATTTACGCCAAGTCACAACATTAGCTGTGTTCAGAATATAAACATTTTGAAGAAACTCAAGACATGTTCATCAATTATTGTCCCTACAAGACGGCTTCAAGGTTCACTAGATAGGCTTCAGTTATGTCATTTGTTCCAGCCTGTCAGTTAAGTGAGTCATCTATGAAGCGATTCATTTAATTCTCTCTCTCTCTCTGTCTGTCTCTCTCTCTCTCTCTCTCTGCTTTTTTTGTGTTTAACCATTTTTGCTTACATTTTTTCTTTCTTTCTTTCTTTTCTTTTTGTTTTTTGCTAAATTGCTAAATTAAAAGTGAGAAGGAAGGCTGGGGTTGTGGATGTTTTTATTAAAACACACGATTCAGAGTCCTGTAATTGACTTGTTTGAGTTAAATCATTAGTTTATCACAATCAGTGATGAATAATGTACTGTTTAGGGGTGTCTTGAATTGCTGTGTGCACTGCATGTGTCACTATATGCAGCATAGTAACATTGTGAATTGATAATCTTATTCCAGGATTTAGTGGTCGATGTGGCTGTGTCACTTTTACAGAATCATTTCTCCTTCTACTCACCGCTGAATTATTCATCAGTCTGATCGCACAATCATTCTCCTCATCTAACACAGCAGCTGAAATCTATCCGTGTGTCAGGAAGTGGCCATTCCATAAAAGAAACGCAGAATAAAAATACTTTTCCTGATGCACAGATCCCCTGGGCTCCTGAAGCAGAACAGCAGACAACATCCTGTTCGGTAGAACTCATAATATATTACACACTGTTTCATTCTCCACTGTCTGAACCCACACCTCTGCATTTTTGCTCTGTATTATCTTCCTTCTTTCTTTTCTTTCTTTCTTTCTTTCTTTCTTTCTTTCTTTCACATGACACATACAAATTTCCAATGTCAGAATAAAATCATGAGAGTTTTGCTAGAGTTGTAGCATGTTCCCATCATCTCAATAATTTGGTGTAAGGTGGTCAGAATAACTATCTTAAGTCAGTCTTTTTCTTGACATGATATTCCAATAAAATCAACTGTGTAATATTAGTATAAGTTTTTTTGTCTTGGCTCATGCAAATAATGACATGGACATTGTCAACAGCCAATAAGTGAGCTTTCTCCAACACCAAACAGGAAGCAGCAAGACATTTACAGGAACACCTCTGGCAGATAGACATGGAGGAGATTCCAGGGAGGCCTCAGTCATTGCAAAATCATAGTCTGTGACTGAAAACTCTGTGACTATTGACACACTGTCTTTAGATGTCAAACTATAGTCTTTTTAAAGTCTTTTCTTTCAAAGTCTTCTAGTGTATGGTTAGCTTTACCCTCTTCTAGAGACTTTAAGAGTTGGACATGTTACAATGAGAAACATATGCTTCAGACACTAACATTTAGGACACAGCCCTAGGTTTAGTTGGAAATGGAGGACGTTTTGGTGCAATCCTGTGCAACTGCTGTTCTCATTTATAATTCACCAGCATTTTCTGCTTGTCCTGTTTACAACCCTGACAAGGTGATTTCTGCAAACACACAAATAACCAAACCAACTTTCATTTTTACAGCAAATTTCATTCAAGTTTTTACAGTTCATGGCAAACCAAGGCAGATAAAAGGAATAAACTCAAGACTGAATAAATAAAAGTATTCAAATTTATATTATTATAAACAAACAAAAAGGTTATTTAATGACAAAAATGTTTCAATGAAACTAAAATTGTTATAAAGAACAAATCTTAAGAAAAAACAATTAAAAATCTAATTACATTTAATAAAGAAAATATATTTCAAAATGATAAATAAAATGTAACAACAACAACAACAATAATAATAATAATAATAACAACAACAACAACAACAACAACAACAACAACTGCATTGAGTCTACAAAATTCATTACGATATAATTGACATGAAAATACAATTAGTATAAGGGGGGGGGGGTAAGAAAAAGTAGCTGAAAATTCTTTTAAATAATTTTTAAAAAATACCAAAAAAAAGATAAAGAAAAGTAAGTCACCAGAAAAGAATACATTTAAAAATAATAATAAATGAATTATGCTTTAAATGTATTAATTTATTGCAGCAAATAAATTCATTCAGCTTTAGTAAGTAGTTTATTTTTATATGAGTCCATCCTGGAAACACTGCAATACCGCACAAGGTACAAGACATTGTGTGGCTGCTTTAAACAAACAAACAAACAAACAAATCAAGTTTTTGAAGTTTTGAAAATAATATACTATTTTAAATGTTAAATTAAATTCCACAAAATCAAACTAAGTAGCTCTGTGGCTCCACTTTGTGAGAGAATTCACAGTTTGATGGAAGATTTAAAAAAAAAAAGTCATATCCTATCATTTATAAAGATGTTTAAAAGTAATACACAGGAAGGTATAGGACGCTAGTCTGCTAGCTCAGCATTTTACACTCGCTACACTTCAAAATTTAGCATCTGTGCATTAATGCTGCATTTCAGACTTACAGCCCTCAAGAGTCACGTCCCCATCCCTGAACCGCTTCTTCCTCACACAACTTTTTATTTATCATCCCGAAAGTGAAGTCATCGTTCGTCTCCCTGGAGATGGTATCCGAGGCTAATATGGAGGAAACACTGGTCTGGATGGAGGCCAGCGTTTGGCCCTGATGGAGCCGCCAGTTTTATTTCCTGTCTTTCAGAAGAGACCTTGTCATTAAAGTGGCAACTGAAGACATTTTATTTCCTCTCTCTCTCTTTCTCTTTCTCTGATTTATTGTACGCTGGGGACTGGAAGGTTATGGATCTCAGCCTGTAGAGGTGTGTGTGTGTGTGAGAAAGAGAGAGATGTGTACATGATTCTGTACACATATATCATGATTAACATTCTGTGATTCTCAAACTAGCTAGCTATTCAACTTATCTAATTTGATCCTTCTCAGTCTTCTCATGCTCCTTCTTTCTGATGTTACTGTGGGGATTGCCACATCTATCAATACTGATGTTTCATGCGCCTTATCAACCACCACTATCTGGTTGGCTGGCCAAAGGGGAACCCATCCTCATTTGGGTGACATGGAATAGTGTGATTACAACTAACACACTTCTGTGACTGTATGTTATATGGTCAAAAAAGTACACTTGCATGGTACATCATTCAATATAGTTTTATCATGAAGTCTGTTCTGTTTCAGCTGATTAACTGAGGGAGATTTGAGTGCAAGACTGTTCGTGGTAATTTAAGTCCTATGCCACTGCAGCAGAACTGCTCATGCCAATATCAGTCCAACGCCATCTTCACAGTTCTAGGTGTATTTTGAGGCAGTTCATAGGGAGCCATTCTCAACAGGAGCAAGTGGTTTTCAAATGATGATTCCAACCAGAAGTAGGACATCAGGATGGATCAGGCAGGTCCGGAAAGCAGAGGTTAGAATCATTGGTATCTCAGGAGTAGCATGTGCAGCTTGACAGACTGAGAGAGAGAGAGAGAGAGAGAGAGTGAGAGAGAGAGAGAGAGAGAGGATATAAGAGAAAAGCAGATTGTTTGGCATGCTCATTGTCACATAATGGTTAAGGAACAGTGTGTATCTTGTAAGCAGGAAATGCATCAAGATTAGCTATGACAGCATAACTAAACAGGAGAGCCAGAAGGTAACACGGACATAAGGGCGCCCTGGGACATAAAGCGGCCAGCCTCTCTACCGTCAACAAACCTAAGTTTTGTGAGAATGCGAGTCAAACACACTGTGGCTGAGAACCCTCAAGATCTGCTACGTAACCTAATAAAAGGCTATTAACTAAAGGGATGAGGCACCCTAGGCTTAAACACTGAGACTGTGTCTGAGTCTTTGGGAGGCTGTTTCATAACTGAGGGACTCTGTAAGAGAAAGATCTGCCCCCTGCTGTAGCCTTCACTATTTGAGACACCAACAACTAGCCTGCACCTGAGTCTTCTAAATAGGCGTGATCATTGAACACCAGACGTTTGCTCAGGTACTGTGGCGCAAGACCATTTAGTTCTTTATAGGTCAGTGGTAGTATTTTATAATCTATGCGAAATTTATTTAGGAGCCAATGCAATATAGATAAGATAGGGATGATGTGCTCATATCTTCTTGTTCTAGTAGGGACTCTTGCTGCTGTATTTTGGACTAATGCATTATGAGGAGTTTCCATGTCTTGACATCAGTGGCATCTATTTCCTTCTGTGGCCAGCTCACTTTTCTAAGTGGGTATCTGTTGGTTGGTAGTGTGTACATGTTGATGGCTTGTACTTTATTTCTACCATTGAGCTGGCATCTGTGCACCTGTTTAACCCTCTGGAGATATTTGGCTGTGCCTGATCTCCTTGTAAAATCATTGTGCTTCCCAGTGGCCAATAGGATACCAAAGTAGTTGCAGCAGTCCTGTATATCTGCTATTTTGCCTTCTGGCAACTCCACTCCCTCAGTTCTGAACATCATCTCTCTCTCGGCCACCATGCGATTTATGCATTGTGCATTTATGCAGTCTGAATGACATCCAGATGTCTTCTCTGTAGATGATGGTGAGGCGGATCAGTGAGTCGATGTCTCGCTCACATTTGACATACAACTAGATGTCATCTATGAACAGGAAGTGGCTGAAGGTTACTATATTTCTGAAAGTTACTCCACTTGTGAAGTTTACTCCACTTTTGAACCTTTATCCATATCCACTCTTTGTCATGATGTGGGTGAAGGGGCTCAAGCCTATGCATAACAGCAGCGGGGACAGTGCATCACCTTGGTATATACTGAATTATGGTGACTTTACAATGGCTTTGAAATTGGCTTCTAGTGTTGTCTTTTGCAGCTGCATTGAGTTCTTTATGAAGTTTATCAGTGTCTCGTTAGCCTTGTATAGTTCCAAGAATTCCAATATCTATGTGTGGGGCATCGAATTCTAGGTCTTCTTGTACTCACTGTGGGCTGTGCTCTGCATAGTCTTAGAGTCTTGGGTGATTGCTGGTGCTTTGACCCTCTGGTGATGGTTCCAATTCTTTTCTGAGCTTCACTCATGTACTGAATTATGCTTACATACCTAGCTTTTCTGCTATCATGCCTAATAGGAGCTTCCATGTTGTGGAGAGATATTGGATGTTGTGCTGTAGGGTATTTGATCAGGTTGTCCTACCCTGTGTTAGCCAGTCTGGGTTAGTGCCTGTTTTAAGCAGATCACTCATTTCAACTCCCAGGTGGTCATGGAGTGCTGTTGCCTTCTTCAGCCAGTAGGTGTGCATTATTTCTGGTCCAGGTGCTATGCAATTCTTCATGCTTGAGACTTGTTGTTGGATATCTTCCTTAATGATGGTGGTTGATCCATTTTTTGGGAGATCACTGTGGTCTGCTCTTATGTCTTCCAGCCACTTGGTATTGATGTTGTGCGATGCCTTTTTTCTCTCCTTTTTCTTCCCTTATTTCTGTTCTTCCAATATTTCTCAGTCTCAGCTTTGGGTGGATCTAATCTTTTTCTGCTGTTATTCCCTTGCAGCTGTGGATACAGCATAGATGAATTTTAGAGAACAGGCCATTTACTCTTTTGGCTCATGCTTCCCTGATGTATCTCTTCAGTCTCCAGAGCCTCACTTATGGACATCTTGTGGTACTTCATGACCCAGGAGCTGTCTCTCATGACACCCTTCTGCTCGTCTGTGAGCCAGCTGATGTCCTACTGGGCTTCCCTGATCTTGGCTTACAACCTTCTTCTCCATGAGGGCACTCTAAATTCTTCTTGATCATGTACCCAAGCATCTCCAGAATTACTTTTGTAGTGGAGTATATGAGCTCATTGGTTTCAGTGATGGCAGTGGTGGGAATATTGAGCAGTGCACTGTTAACTTTTAAACACTATTAAATTTGGGCCCACCCACAGATTTAAAAACAAATACATAAAGGAAACACTGTTTTGTTGAATTTTATTTCAAGAAAATTTTAGAAACATCCATCCATCCATCCATCCATTATTTATACCGCTTTATCCGTCTGGGCCGCTGGGTGAAGCTGGAGCCAATCCCAGCAATCGTTTCGGGCGAGAGGCAGGGTACACCCTGGGCAGGTCGCCAGTCCACCACAGAATTTTAGAAACACTTAAAACAAATTTAAACAAGACATTAAGGTCTGTCTTTAGTGCATTGACATTCACTTACTAATGTCAGAACTTGTTTGGCTCTTGGCCTCTCTTGATTGTCTTACTTAACAAACTATGGTTACCTGTATGCCTTGTCCCAGATCAGTTTGTAAGAGGATTAATGCACTGTTGGATGGGGGTTCATGGCAAACACAGAATGTGGTGTTCTTACAGTGAAACATGAAGGTAGATCGGTGATGGTTTTGGTACAGGAAGATCTGGAGACTTAGTCCAAATTGTCATGATCCGCTCCTCACAGCAGCCTATGCCCCCAATAGTCTCCATCGCATTCAAAGCGGAAGCACACACAAGCTTTATGGATTATGTTGTCGCTCCTCTGCCAGGGTCTGAGGATCCCCCAGAGTCCAAGTCCACGTCAGAGTCCAGTTCCAAGTTTGCATCAGAGTCAAGTGCCAAGTCAACACTGGAGTCCAAGTCCAAGTCTGCACGGGAGTCCAAGTCTTCGCCTGAGCATGTGACCATGACTGCGCCTGAACCCAAGTCTGAGCTGACACAAGGGTCAGAATCTGTTCCAATCACAGCCGATCTCATGGAGCCCGCGCTTGTTCCAGTTCCAGCCAAAGTTGCTAACATGGAGCCACAGTCTCTTGCATGGAGCTCATTTCTCTTCCTGTTCCCGTCCAAGTCACCAGGCCAGAGCCAGAGCCCATTCCTGTCCAAGTCACCGTGCCACAGCCAGAGCCCACTCCAGCCATAGTCTCAGAGCCTGTTCCCATACACGTCACTGAGCCTGTTCCTGTACTCGTCGCAGAGCCTGTTCCTGTACAAGTCACAGAGCCTGTTCCCATACAAATCACAGAGCCTGTTCTATTACAAGTCACAGAGCCTGGTCCAGTACAAGTCACAGAGACCGTTCATGTCAAGGTCACTGAACAAGTTCCAGTAAGGGCCGCACAGCCTGTTCCAGCTCGAGCTACATGACAAGTTCCAGCTCAAGCCTCAAGAACTGTTCAAGTTACTGATTCTACTCATGTCCAGGGTACAGAACCTGCCTCTATTATAGTTACAGAGCCTGTCACTGTCATGGAGTCCGCTCCTGTTCCAGTTCCGATTCGAGTAACACTCACAACTCAAGTCACGGAGTCCGCTCCTGATCTTGTTCAATCAGCAGCCATTGTCACGAAGCTCACTCTTGTTCCTGTTCAATTTACAGTCATAGCTCAAGTCACAGAGATTGTTCCCATTGAGATCACAGAGACTGTTCCCGTTGAGGCTGTTCCTCTAAACATCACAGAGACTGTTCCCATCGAGGTCTCAGAGACTGCCCCTCTAAACATCACAGAGACTGCTCCTCTAAATGTCACAGAGACTGCTCCTCTAAACATCACAGAGACTGCTCCTCTAAACGTCACAGAGACTGCACCTCTAAATGTCACAGAGACTGCTCATCTAAACATCACTGAGACTCTTCCTCTAAACGTTGAAGAGACTCTTCCTCCAAACATCACAGGGACTGTCAAAGTCATGGAACCCACTAAAGTTCCAGTCACAGAGCCTGTTCCTGTTTCGGTTACAATTCCAGTCACAGAACCTGTTTCTGTCCCAGCCCGTCACAGTGCCTGTTCCAGCGCAAGTCACAGTGCCAGTCCCCATGCAAGTCACAGTTCCATTCTTGGCCAATGAGCCTGCTCCTGCCTCAGTCATGGCCACTTATTCCAATAACAGTCACAGCTCAGTTCACAGAGTCTGTGCCTGCTACGGCTGCACTCACAGAGCCTACTCCGGTTCCTGACATGCTCACCGAGCCTGCTCCAGTTCAAGTCGCACTCACCGAGCCTGCTCCAGTTCCAGACGCGTCCACCGAACCTGCTCCAGCTACAGTCATGCTCACCGAGCCTGCTCCAGTTCCAGCGTCTCCAGTGAAACCTGCAACTATGCCGGAGTTCCTGTCTGACTTGCTGCCTACGGCCTCAACTATGCAAAACTTTGGTGTGGTGGAAACTAGTGCTATACTGGCACGTACAGGTCCAGGTCTCCCACGGAATAACTTTGTGGGGGAGGGGTTCAGTCATGATCTGCACAATACGCACTTCCGCATTGCGACACAAACTACAAGCGTGGACCACTACTCCCAGAATTCACCAGCCAAGATGACCAACACACTCCCGAGCTCTGAACCACATGCAGGTGCATCCAATCTTCCCTCCACTTACGCAGTGTATAAAAATACTTTTATATGCGCTACGAGTTTGTGAAGCATTTGACTAGCCTCCGTGAATCTATTGCTGAGCCTTATATTTACCCATGTTTGCTTTCTTGTGTTTGACTCTGGTTTCCTCTATTGTAGATTATTGCTTATTGCCTAGCCTGTGTTACTCTGTATGCTGATTGCTCGACCCGCCTTCTGTATTCTGGATTACTCTTTTGCCTGCCGTCATTGTACCTCTGCTGTGCCATGGTGTGTGTCAATAAACACTACTGATTTTACCTCTGTCTCCTAACCTGCGCTTGTGTCCAGCCATACCTCGTTGGCAGGACCGCCGTGACACCTATTAAAGGGATCATAAAAAAGAAGAGTATCACTAAATTCTTCAACATCACACAATTCCTTCAGTTTTACATATCATTGGACAAAATTTAATTCTTGAAGAGGATGATGATCCCACTGACAAGTTTGAATAAGCATCCAGCAAATGAGAAAGAACTGTTTGCATTCTTGAAAATGTGCTGGGGAGGGTTTGGACACAAGTTACACATCTGTGCTGCTGTGATAAAGGCAAGGGGTGGTTATTTTGACTGGGTGTGGTTTTGGTACTTTCAGTGGACATGCCCCAGCATCTCAGAGAAGAGAATACTGCTTATTTTTTCATGATATTGAAACCTAATTATATATACTTTGCAATATTTTTAATCATTCAAATTTGGCTAGGTGTTTAATAGCAAATGTTCCTGTGGTGTGATAAACTCAGAACATATACCAAAAACTGTCTTTAAATTACAGTTACAATATATACTGTTAAATTACACTTCAAAACTAGTCAGTTACATTTATTTTAAGTATTTCTAATATTTTCTTGTAATACAGTTTTGACAAAGCAGTGCATTGTTTATTTATTTTTAAATCCGAGGGTGGGACCAAAGTTATGACTATTTTGTTCAGCAATCCCACCACCTACCCACTGGATCCCACCCCTTCCACAATGTTCCTGCCCATCTCATAAAACCATCTTCCCTTCATCATATCCATCAAAACTCATATAGTACATTATTCTAGTACACTACCATTTGTGGCCTAATGTGCTGTTTTACTTGGAGTAGTATAGTATTAATTGATTTGCAGTTGTGGAACCTGGAATGTAGCTTAATGCGATTTGGGATGCAGCCAGATGTCACAGTACAGCCTCATGGCTCTGTTCTGAACGTTGTGTTGCAGAAACACCCTATTTCCCCTGTGTGTGTTTGTGTGTGTTTGTTTGCTTATCAGTATGTGATGCTGTTAGCAGGGTGTCAGCAGGGGAGATGGAGGCGTAAACTGGCACACATGTGAGACACACAGGGAATCCTTCACATAGTTTATAATTTGTTGTTGGATTTTGTGACTGTAAATGCAGACACACAAAACACACACACACACACACACACATTGAACAGACTCTGGATTACAAGGTATAGTAGGTAGATTGACAGGCATCCATACAAACAGACAGGTATACAGATAGAGAGAAAGACAGACAGATAGGATATGTGTACATACAGATAGATGCAGGAATATTTAAGCAAATAAATAGACAGATTTATAGACAGCCATATGTACCAGTAGGTTGAAAGGCAGACTGAAAAAGCAGATGCATAGATAGAGAGAGAGAGAGAGAGAGAGAGAGAGAGAGAGAGAAAGAGAGAGAGACGAGGGCAGTCAAATACAGCTACAAGTATCATCAGACAGCCTAAAAAGAAACGGCAGACAGATAGATATATAGGTAGAGAGACAAACAGTCTTGAAATAGTGTTACACTTTTTTTCACTAGAGTAGAACACAGAGCATTATTTGTTTAAGTGAAGGCGCTTAACACACAACAACTGAGTGTACAAGCTGATGCACTTACTTTAGAAACAGGAAGCCAGGGTGGAGTGTGGGGGATGTCTTGTTGCAATAGCAGCATAGCATTCAAGAAAAATCCAACCAACCCTGTATCTAAACATGTAGCATGACAGTAGCATAGCTAGGTAAATATAGAGGATGAAACAGACTTTATAGGCAGTTTGTTTTTTGCCATGCTATCTGGCATGATTGTTGGTGCCAAATGGGATGGTTTGAGTAGTTCTATAACTGCTGAGCTGCAGTGAGTGGCAGTTCTGTGGATGGAAGCACCTTGTTCATAAGAGAGGTCAACAGAGAATGGCCAGACTGGTTCAAGCTGTGAGAAAGGCTACACACAGTAAATTGTCCAGGGTAAAATGTACCCAAATTGAAGAAAATTTTATTTTAGTGCAGGGTGGCAACCTTGGGTGCTGAAGGGACAGCTCCCTTTCAGCAGCATCTTTTTGTTTATTCTGCTCTAGAACAGGACTGCATTCCTTGGGTCCGTGTTTGTGTTCTGCCCAAGCTATCCATGAGTTTCTACAGCTTGAAAACATTGGATCCCTCTCTTAAAATTGTATACGTTTCTGTAATTTTGCTCTGACTCTACTAACACATTTAACTCTTTACACATTTCACAAGTAATGTCAACTTGAAGATAACCTTGACTCAAAAAGTTGTTGTACAAGTTAACTTGATACTCTCAACTAAGTTTGCCAATTTTTAAAAACTTCACACTGAATCATTTCTGAATTATGGAACATTTCCTCTGTATTTTCCCAGTATTTCCTAGGCATCACCCCTCCCTCTCCCTGGTCCCTTTTTCAACTTATAAATTATTTTTTTGAGTCTTGTTGCTGACCATCTGCATTCCTTCATTGCCACAAATTACCTATCTTTTAATGGCTAATTCCAGCATGATAGTGCACCATGTCACAAAGCAAAAGTCATGTCAAACTGGGACAATGAGTTCCTTGATCTTAAGTGGCCTTCCCAGTCACTGGATCCAATAGAACTTCTATTCTCAAGCCAATCCAACATCTTTTTAGGCGCCGCCGCGAGTGGCAGCCTTTCTAGCAGCTCCGTGTACGACTTTATCTTTCTTATCTATTTTTACTTATCAGTCCTACCACTTTCTTTTATGTGGACTCATTCCCTGTGCACTTTTTACTACCTTTTACTATTTGGACACGAATTTTACACGCTGAGACTTGTCTATTCAGGTAGTCAACTTCAAGCGCTTAGAACAAATGCCCACGTTGGTGTGGTTCCCTATTTACCTGACGAGGTAAGAAGGCAGAATTGTGGCAGCAGAGTCGGAGCTGAGATAAAGGCGAGGCGGATTGCAAGAATGTGACATTAGAAACCTTGGTTCCTTCTGTGATCCTGGGAAATGTGAACTCACTACCAAACAAGATTGATGAACTGGCCGCGCTGGTGAAAAATGTCAGGACCTACAGAGAATGCAGTTTGTTGTGCTTCTGTGAAACGTGGCTTACAACTACCATTCCACATGCTAACGTGGAGCTACCAGGGTTTAGCACAGTTAGAGTGGACAGAGACGCAAATACCTGCGGAAAGCGGAAAGGAGGAGAACTCGCTCTATATGTGAATACGAGGTGGTGCAACTCAGGACATGAAAAAGTAAAGATCTCCACTTTTTGCAGGGACATCGATCTGTTGGCCATAAGTCTGCATCCCTATTATTTGCCCAGAGAGTTTGGACACATCATTGTTGTTAATATTTACATCCCTCCTCAGACGGACAGGGAGACAGTGGGTGACATCATCCATTCTGATGTGGCTAAATTACGAACGCAGCACCCCGAGGCACTTGTGGTAATCGCTGGAGACTTTAACCATGTGACGCTGGACAAAACATTACCCTTCCTTCTCCCAGTATGTGGATTGTAACACCCGGGGAAATAGGACTATTGACCTACTGTATGCAATCATTAAAGACGCATACATCGCCACCTCGCTGCCTGCGCTTGGGAAAGTAGATCATAACCTATTTTTACTTCAGCTTCACTACAAACCAAGGGTGAGGGAGTTACCTACAACCACACACTCATTCAGGAAGTGGTCCCCTGAGGCAGGGCAGGCTCTGAGAGACTGCTTTGGAACTACGGACTGGGATATCCTGCAGGGATCATATAGTGCAAACATTGAGGAGGTTGACTGCACTACTGACTACATCAACCTCTGTATGGACATTGTAGTTCCAGTAAGAACAGTATGCTGCTATGCTAACAACAAGCCATGGATTACAAGTGACATCAAGGGCCTTTTGAACCAGAAGAAAAGAGCTTTTAAAGGTGGTTATCAGCATGAGCTCAAGTGTGTGCAGAAGGAACTCCAAGTCCAGCTCAGGGCAGAAAAGGAGCAGTACAGGAGAAGCTGGAGCAGAAGCTGCAGAATAACAGCATGAAGGAAGTGTGGGATGGGATGAAGATCGTCACTGGCTGCAGCTCAAAGCAGGGTGCCACCATCGAGAGAGACATGGAGAGAGCAAACCAGATGAACAACTTCTTTATCAGGTTCGACCACCCTAACTTACTCTCACCTCAGAGTACTACACCCTCCACCCATCCTTCTGCTGACACCAGCATAGAAGAGAGTTTTTCCCCTCCCATAGTTATGACAGCCCAGGTAAGCAGAGAGCTGAGGAGACATTGTGCCAGCAAAGCAGTGGGTCCAGATGGAGTATCACCACGACTGCTGAAGGCCTGTGCGCTGGAGCTGGGGAGTCCTCTACAGTGCATCTTCAATTTGAGCCTGGAACAGGGGAGAGTCCCGAGGCTTTGGAAAACATCTTGCATCACCCCAGTCCCAAAGGTATCACGTCCAATATGAGCTGAATGACTTCCGGCCTGTCGCTCTGACATCACGTGATGAATACCATGGAGCAGCTGCTGTTTCACCACCCGAGGCCACAGGTCCGCCATGCTCTTGACCCTCTGCAGTTCGCATACCAGGAGAAGGTGGAAGCAGAGGATGCCATCACTTTCATGCTACACCGATCCCTCTCCCACTTGGACAGAGGCAGTGCTGCTGTAATAATTATATTTCTGGGCTTCTCTAGTGCCTTCAACACCATCCAACCTCTGCTCCTTAGGGACAAGCTGACTGAGATGGGAGTAGACTTGTATCTGGTGGCATGGATTGTGGACTATTTTACAGACAGACCTCAGTATGTGTGTCTCGGGAACTGTAGGTCTGACATTGTGGTCAGCAACACAGGAGCGGTGCAGGGAACTGTACTTTCTCCGGTCCTGTTCAGCCTATATATACATCGGACTTCCAATACAACTCAGAGTCCTGCCATGTGCAAAAGTTCGCTGATGACACTGCTATTGTGGGCTGCATCAGGAGTGGGTAGGAGGAGGAGTATAGGAACCTAATCAAGGACTTTGTTAAATGGTGCGACTCAAACCACCTACACCTGAACACCAGCAAAACCAAGGAGCTGGTGGTGGATTTTAGGAGACCCAGCCCCCTCCTGGACCCCATGATTATCAGAGGTGACTGTGTGCAGAGGGTACAGACCTATAAATACCTGGGAGTGCTGCTGGATGATAAACTGGACCAGTCTGCCAATACGGATGCTCTGTGCAAGAGAGCACAGAGCTGACTATACTTCCTTAGAAGGCTGGAATCCTTCAACATCTGCAATAAGATGCTGCAGATGTTCTATCAGACGGTTGTGGCGAGTGCCCTCTTTTATGCTGCGGTGTGCTGGGGAGGCAGCATAAAGAAGAAGGATGCTTCACACCTGGACAAACTGGTGAGGAAGGCAGGCTCTATTGTAGGCATAGAGCTGGACAGTTTGACATCTGTGGCAGAGCGACGGGCACTGAGCAGGCTCCTGTCAATCATGGAGAACCCACTGCATCCACTTGAACCAGAATCATCTCCAGACAGAGGAGCAGTTTCAGCGACAGACTGCTGTCAATGTCCTGCTCCACTGATAGACTGAGGAGATCGTTCCTCCCCCACACCATGCAACTCTTCAATTTCGCACGGGGGGTAAACGTTAACATTATACAAAGCTATTGTCTGTTTTATCTGAATTTTTATAATTTCTTAATTTAATATTATCAGTATGCTGCTGCTGCAGTAAGTGAATTTCCCTTTGGGATTAATAAAGTATCTATCTATCTATCTATCGATCTATCGATCTATCTATCGAACACCTTCGGGATGTGGTAGAACTGGAGATTTGTAGCATAAAAGTGCACCTAGAAATCTGCAGGAACTGCATGATGCAATCATGTCAACATGGACCAGAATCTGAAAGCATCTTTTCCAGCAACTTTTGGAATCCATGCCATGAAGAATTGAGGCTGTTTTGAGAGGACACACAGGCAAGCGCTGCCCAATATTAGTCTAGTGTTCCTAATAAAGTGATTGTTGAATGTGTATTGTCATGAACATAAGAAATTGCAACAAGAAATGTACGAAACAATTTGAGCTTGATTTTAAGAGCACATTTAAGGAATATATTATGTCCCTTGCTCACTACCTCCAATTTTTCTTTTATCTTCATTTTTTTTTCATTCTAGTTTTGCTTTTTTTAAGATGGGTGTGGGATTGGGAGTTGGGCGAACGCCATTCTCAGCAGGATTTGTGGTTGTAATGAGCTGAACACACAGTGATGACTCAGCCTTTTTCTGAGGCGACTGACAATTCTACTCATTACATCACAGGCTTGGTGACAGAATAAACAGGAATAAAACATGCTGAGCGACACGTGGAGGAGAAAAACACTGCAAAACACCAGGTTTCATTTTTAAACATATCAAATTCTGCTCTCTTTTCTATTCTCTCTCTCTTAGTCTCTATCCCTTAGGCCCAGTTCTGTCAACCTTATTCTGAGAAATTGTTGCTCTCCTTATTTTTCTTTTCCTCTTTATTTTTTTCTTTGACTTTTTTCCATCACAATTTCCATCTCTGTTTTTCACTACTCTTTCTCTCTCGCTTTCTCTCTCATTTGGTCTTTGGTCTCTTTATCATTCACAATTGTTTTTCTCCCTCACTCTATTTCTGTTTCTGTCTTTCTCTAGTGATTCCTTTTTTAATCTGTTGGGTGCAATTTTTCAGTAAAGAAATGTTTAATATTTTAGATGTACCCAGAAAACAAGAATCATACAACCATACTTTAAAAAGTCATTACATCATTAGAGAGTTCTGGTTTCTAATGGCTTTAATAATGAATTTCTGATGGTCTGTAATGGAATGCGTTGTTTTTAATGGTTCTTGATGGTTTGTTCAAACTATACATGGCTTGCTGTATGCCAGTAGGTCTTGAAGAACCGACTCATGCTCAGGGTTTTTGCATTTGCTTAGGGAACCTGCTCCATTGGGAGATGATTCTGGGCATATGAGAGCTGGAAAAAAAAGTGCACAGCAGTGCCAAGGTTGCTGCAGCGCAGACTTCGAGTGGCATGCCTCTCAGTGGAATGCATAAGAAGGAACACTCCCTGTGCAATACTATTTCGCTTCAATGACACAGTGATGATCAATCACCATGCAGTCCAATTAGCCATTGTGTGGCTCATGATAGGGAGTCTTGTACTGGTTTTCCCATGTAGAACATTGCAAAGTCAACTGCCAGATTTTTAAGTTTGAGACTAATCATAGGTAGGAGTTAAGTTATTCCAACACATGTAGGGAATTCCCAGGGATCATGGCAGATGAAGGGCATCAAGCTCCTTCCAGCACAGTGTTATAAGCCTGATTATGCTAGGGTTCCAGCACTCCTGCGATACCAATCAGTCTGCCCCCTGCATTGAGGGGCTAACCTCAGATACTTACATAGTCTGGCCTGAGGTGCAATAGCATTCCACTCATCTGTGACCATAAGCCAGTCTGGGAAATATTCCAAGAGTGTTTCAACCGCTACACAGAATTAGTGGAAACCAGGGTTTCATTTTACCTTTTGGGTGGGTTTTTTTTGGTTGTTTTTTTTGCTGACCTCTGTGTTAATAATGTGGGGACACCTACAATAGGTCACTAGGTCAGTCATAAACCACTGTACCTCTTCCCAGAGGGGCATTTTGGGCCACTGAGGACATTCATACTCAATGATAGCAAAAAGAAAATGGGCGTATTTGGGTAAAACATGGTCTGCACTACAAGGTCAGAGTGCAAGCTCTTTTTTAGGCAGTGAAATCACAGTGTGCTTTCTTGGCAGTGAAATCACTGCACCATTGCACTTGGTGAGGTCACTCCCCATAAGGCTGCTCGTGAGCTCACTTGTGTAGCCTTTACATGAGATAATGCTCTTTAATTCCCTGCTGTGCTGACAGTAGCCATATTATTGCAACGGCTTAAGATGTGCCAGTGTCACAAACACAGGTGGGAAGGACTTAAGGCCCAGCAAAGCAATCCTGAATTCTGAGAGTCTAATGCACCTTTTTTCCAGTCTGAGAAGGATAAAAACATATACTTCCAAAGAATTGGACCTTTTGTCATTTTCAGTTGGTTAAGGATACT
>JAQQZX010000010.1:11986095-12001438 GCA_030068355.1 Notoglanidium maculatum | reverse complement strand
AGATGCTGGGATTGGCTCCAGCTTCCCCGTGACCCAGATGGATAAAGCGCTATAGATAATGGATGGATGGATGGATGAATAAATGAATAAATAAATATAAATTCTCTCAAGCATTTGAAAATCTTCGTCCCTTTTTTTCTCTTTATGTTTTTTCTATTTAAATTTCTCTCTTTGTTGGTCTCCTTATCTATTTCTCCTTCCTTCCTTCTCTCTCTTTTACTTTTTCTTATATCTCTATTATATCTCCTGTTTCTTTTGTCTCGCTGTCCTCATTTCCCTTCCTTTTTGTCAATTTTGGGTAATTCTTCTGTTATCTCTAGCATTCTTTTTGACTTTCTTTTATGCTTCCATCTGAATGTATTTTTCTTCTGTTTTGTGTATTTCTTTTTCCCTTTTTGTCTCTTGCCTTACTTTTTGAACTAATCTCTCTTGACTTTTCTTGAATTTTCTTTATTTTCATTCACTTCCTATCCTCTGTCTCACTTGCTTTTCCTTTTGTCGCTTCTGCTTATTTCCCTCCTTTTCCCTTACCTTGCTTTTAGTTTTTCTTGATCAGTTTTTTTAATCCATTTCCCTCTGTATGTCTCCCTGTTTTGGTCTTATTCCTTTTGATTTCTATTTTCTTCTATCTAGACAAAAGGCAAAACGAGTAATAGTGTGTGAGTGAGGACTCACACACTATTACTCGTTTTGCCTTTTGTCTAGTTTTCTGTTTTGCATCACTTTTGCCTCCATTTCTCTCTCTCTCTCTCTCTCTGCATGTCTGTGTATGAGGAGACTCTAAAATAAGAAATCCCTGCTTTAAACAGATATAATTAATCACAGTGGGAAAACAAGGCGTGTAATTACTCAGGTTATTGAGCGAGAGAGAGAGACAAAGTAAGATGGAGAGAGAGCGAGAGAAAGCAGAGACAGAGAGACAGCAAAATAAAGACAGAGAAAGAGAATACAGTAGTGAATATCAAAAGTTAAATAAATGAAATAACCATGTTTTAAATGTTGTCTCTTTATCTGCAATATACAAACACACATTTCCATCATAGAAGGAATCAGTGAAATTTAAAAAAAGTCAGTGGCCTTGAATTGCTATGGCAACCACATTTAATACATGCTGAGAACAAAACCAGAAGCAGGGTCAAAACCAGGAACATCAAACACGGACCAAAAGGCTTGGCAATAGCAGACAAGGAGCTCAACTAACCTAATGCTTTGCAAAGTGCAAAGTGCAACTGAAGGTCTTTATATAGTGTGTGTGAGTGTGCAGATTGGAAGCACCTGCATTTAATCAGCAGTCATGTGACACAAAGCCCAGGAGTGTGTCAGCCATTTTGGTTGAGTGCAAGTGCTCGTGGGAAATAGAGTTCACAAAGAACGTGCTGTTAAGGTAGCGAGAGGCAAATTCATGAAACCTCTGAGGAAATCTTGAAAGTTTTTTTTTTTTTAAGGCCATAACCTGAGGTGCTTTAGAAATTTATAACCATAAAAATCCATAAAGGTCCATAAAGGAATTCTCATCTTAAAGGGATACGTAAAGGCTTCCCTGTTGGAAAAGGTTATAAGTGGCAAAGTAGAATTCTCTTATGAAGGTCAAACTGTTAAATGTACAATGGATCCTTGCTGAATTTGTTTTGTTGGGTCTTATGTTTGTTATGTTTGACATATCCTAAAGACAGAAAAGTTCTGGTTCTATGTTTTCCCTTTCATCAACGGTTCCAAGTAGAGCTACAATCATGACAGCAATTCAGAGAATGATAACGAAACCAATACCAAAGAAAATCTTGGCACCACTCACCAATGGTGTACCACAAGGCTCAGTACTTGGTCTGCTTGTGTTGGGAACAAACATTTGAATCAGGAAGGGAATGAATGACAGAATGTGGCAGAAAGAGGTATGAATACACAACTACTAAATACAGTATGCAGCCTTCTGGCTTTCCTTTTCCTCTTCTGTTAGCAATAATTATCTTCCACTTGCTAACCACTAACAGAAATCTGGTCCATGTGGTGGTTTGGGTGTGCAGTTACTCTGTAAATAATTATGTCTGGAGAATCGATAACAATGGGAAGAAATTAAAATTAAATATCCGTCACACAAGCTTGTACTGTAAATATTTATCACACACACACACACTCTCTCTCTCTCTCTCACACACACACACACACACACACACTGGCATGAAGTAGATTTAGCAGCACTAGCAGGCATATTTATCGTCAGAAACATGGCAGAGGAGTGTGTATCCTCTGGGTACGCCATATGCTCAACGGACCTGTTACTAATCTCAGAGTCTCTGTCGACTTCCCCAGAACTCTGTTACACACACACACACACACACACACACACACACACACACACACACACACACACACACACACACACACCAGCCACCCTTCTCAGATTTGATGTAAAATTCCCTTTTACTATGAACTCACTTCTTAAATTATAATATATACATTATGTATAAATTCTATTAAGAATAAAAGATGAAATCTTTTTGTGTACTTTTTTATTTTTCTTCTGTAGGAGATATCACACTGATTGTACTTAGACCAAGATTGAGGTGGTCTTGGTCCAGTTCTAAGTGAACTTCAGAAAGTATGATTCAAGAAAGTGAGTGGACTAGGAATCAACCCGGCTGCAAAATTTGTATCATACGCAGGTGACACTTCTTTTGCATACTGGTGATGAAATGAAAATCCAAGAACTGAGCTGCAGAAATACCATGTGTTCTGGATGTCTGGGCTGCAGAACATATCAGAGAAGTGCTGGATAATACGTAAGAACTTCTCTAGACCTCGCTCAGCATCATGAAAAGGCTCCACATAGAGCCAATACAACCATTAATCATTCAGAAATCCTCGCTGAACCTTTTTTCTGTCGTTGTTTTTTATCTGAAAAAAAGCCTTAAAGGTTCTATGTAGTACAATATTCTGAAAGGTTTCCCGGTTATTCAAACTGCATTAGAAAGCTAAACCAATTCTTTGGTTTGCCAATCTGATGAAACCCTGGATGGTTTACCCTTCAGAAGAGGTCACAAGGACAACACCATTTGAAAGTTATAATCATTACCCTTTGGATGAAACATTGAGTATAATTCACCTCAGGCTCTTTCACTTATCCTTCTAAGGTTAAATGTAAGGGTTTCATATACACTGCCTGTCCAAAAAAAAAAGTCACCACCTGGATTTAACAAAACAAATATATAAGAGCCTCCCATTGGATAATTACTGCATGATTATGTTTCAGCTGTCAACAAGTTATTTAACCCTAACTGATGCAATGAGTAGCTTCTCATTTCGTAAACAACCATGTCAGAAGACACATCCTGTGGTCATGGAAAAGATGTTAATCTGTTTCAGAAAAGTCGAATTATTGGCAAGCATCAATCAAAGAAAGCATATAAGGAGATTGCTGAAACTACTAAAATTGGGTTAAGAACTGGAAGAATAGTGGGGAATAGCGGCCTCTCGCCCGAAGATGCTGGAATTGACTCCAGCTTCCCCACGACCCAGACGGATAAAGCGGTATAGATAATGGATGGATGGACTCACAGCTATGTTCAGCAGTGACAGTAAGAGCATTTCCACATGCACAACGTGAAGGGAACTCAAGGGATTGGGACTAAACAGCTGTGTAGCCACACAAAACCATTGATCAGTGATTTTTGAAAAAAAGAAAAAAGGCCTCAATTTGCTAGGGAGCATAAAGATTGTACTCTGGAGCAATGGAAGAAGGTCATGTGGTCTGGTGAGTCTGGAGAAGAATTTGCGCAGTGGTTAAAGATAGAAGGTAGAGATTTGGAAGTGTTAATCATTCAAAAGAAACTTGTGTTTCCTTCTCTGAGAGAAATATTAAAAGTTGCATGTAAAAGCCTACAGCAGAGGCTTCAAAAAAGGCCCCTGAAATAGAACCAAAGAACCCCTGGGTAACTTTTTTTTTTCAAAGAATTATCCTCTTTCTTTGTTTTGTCATCTTGTCCTTCCGTTGAGGCCCATACCAAAGATGTTTGAAGCAGATAGTGGTTCCCTTCTATCTGTTCGGTTTCTAGAACCATAGGATAATTAGAACTCTTAAAATTTCAAAGAATCCTTTTTGGCTTTTTGTTGTATTCAGAAACATACAATTGAGGGGTTCTCTTTCAGAAAAGGCCAAAATGGCAAGACAGATTACTTATGCCCATATTACAAACTTAATAAAACACTGTGATTTCAGCAGGATACATTTTACATCACATCCTGCCCCCTCACATGAAAAACTCCTCTAGGTTCTTTGGCTTTTCACTGTATGTAAAACCATAAAGTAGAGGGGCTTGTTTGTAAGAACTATTATAAGAACCCTGTTGTAATGTTATAGAAGATAAGGGATAACTTGAGTGACATAACCTGAGAGCTAAAGGGGATATGGCTAAAATAAAACATTTTACAAATTGTAAAAACTGTACAAGCAACTGAAACAAACAAAAAAAAGCGAGACATAAAAAACAAATAGACAAAAAAACTATTATGAGAAACTACTAATGGTTGTTGCAGAGTAGCTCATTGGGTTTCACCTTCAGCCTAACAAACATCAAGCTTGTTTCTTCTTCTCTGGGAAGACTCTAATTTTTTTTCCTTTTGGGATCTCAGTGTGAACTCCTCCTCTGTGTTCTTGTCTTTTTATGTTTCTTTTATTCTCTGTTTGAGAATAAAACCGAAACTTGACACTTAAAATGGACAAAATTGATTCTGAAACCCACTTCCACCTCCACCTTCTCCACCGCCTCCTTTCTCCACTGAGTCCGAGAGAACGGTTTTAAACATTACCCATCAACATTAAGGCTAGAAAATGAGGTAAAGAAATAGCCAAAAGCTTTCAGTATCCTCTCGCTCTTTCTGTCTCTCTGATTAGATTTGGTTCTTATCTCTCACTGAGTGATAACGGATTTAGCTTGAGCCTGCCAACTCCCACCCAATCCTGTTTCATAACCAGAGGCCAGAAAATCCTTTTTGGCGAGCCGATATTGTAGATGCTGGATTGACCAAAAGAAGAGTGCATGGAACACAAGAAATAGAAACCATGAATAACGCAGGAAGCATGGTGACAGGAACCATGCGGGCAGAAACAATGGAGTCAGGAATCATTCAGGCAGGAACAATATGGGCAGGAATCATGAGAGCAGGAACAGCAGAGGCAGAAACCACAGAAGAAGGATCCATGAGGGTAGGAACTATGGAAGCAAGAACCAGGGAGAAAGCAACATGAGGGCAGGAAGCATGGATCTACGAACTAAAAGGGAAGGAGCCATGGAGGCAGGCCCTATGGATGAAAGAACCATAAGGACAGGAATCATAATGGCAGGAACTGTAAAGGCAAGAACAAAGGAAGGAGGAACCATGGAGGCAGCAACCATGAGGGCAGGAACCATGAAGTCAGGAACTATGGAAGCTATATGGACAGGTGCTATACAAAAAATAAACAAGTGGATAGAAATTGTGGAGGCAGGAACCACAAAGACAGGAATGATGAGAGTAGGAAGCATTGAGGCAGAAACTATATGGACCAGAATCATAGAGGTAGGAACCATGGAGGCAGAAATCATGAGGGTAGTAACCATGAAAGCAGAAGATATAAGGTCAGGAATCATGGAGAATTGGTGGCAGGATCCATGGAAATGAGGTTGTTTGATTTCATTCACATTTATTTGAAAAAGAATGAAACATTAGCAGTTGAGTTCTGCGATGACTCCACAGTAGCGACAGCATACAATAAAGTATTTCCTTTTAACGCAGCTTATCCTAAAATGCTAAGATGCCTGTTTGTGTGTGTGTGTGTCTGTGTTTGTGCGTGAGTGTACTCCTATGTATGCGTGTGTGAATAGAATAAATGATAAAGTTATAATTGATCACCTTCTATGCTTTTGCTTTAAAGATTACTTTTGCTTACCTGTATGATTCATTTTATTATAGTCAGCTGCAAAATTAGTGGTACTCATGCAGAAAATGAGCAATATTTGCACAAAATAAACCGTATGCTCAATAATTAAATGAGTAAAATGTAATGTTTATACTACCAGTCAAAAGTTTTTGCACATCACAGGTTTTTATAACTTTTTTATTTCATTTCATAAACTTCAGATGTATGCAACAGGACAATGACCCCAAAACACCTCCAGACTGTCAGAACTATTTAAAAAGGAAAGAAAAAGAAGACAAGTTGAAACTCGTGGCCACAGTCACCTGATAGACCTAGTTTGGGATGAACTGGACCAAAAGGTAAAGCTGAAGCAGCCAACTAGTGCATCACAGCTGTGAACAATGCTGTATTTAACATCCATTTTAGAAAGAATGCCTTGAATTTGCCCTGCTGTTATAACTGCTATATATCTTGTTGCTAATAAAGTTACTCAACCAGTGAATGTGAATTTATTATTTGTTCGCAAAAAATACTGAGTGTCTAGAGTTTTTTGTTGTTGTTTTGTTTTTTTTCTGGTAAAAATTAAAAATGTCATAAAAACGTAATAATAAAGAAAAGTGACAATATTTCCTTATAATTGGAAAAAAAACGACTTTCAAAATGATCGGCAACCCAACATACAAACAAAATGCCATTTTCTTTCTTTTTATTTATTTACGTATTTGTTTGTTTGTTTGTTAACGTATGTATCCTCACACACTTCTTGTTTTTGGTGCCAATTTTTATCTTGCGCATATAAAATGGTGTCATACTGCTCCCGCCAAACAAAATGATTTCTTAAGTATAGATGATTCAACAAGATAAAGAGCTCAAGCATTAAAAAAATAAAAATAAAATCTTAATAAGAAAACTGGTTTATTGTATCTATAGCGCATTGCTTTCATTAATAAAGTGAGTGTTGATTATCAGCTGATTTGAAAAGTGTTTTATAAAAATCAAACAAACAAATATATAAACGCCAAATCAGGAACTGAGTATGGTTGAAATCCCATCGAGAGTATTTTGAGAGCATATTTTGAATAAAGTATATAAAGTATATTTATTTATTTATTCTTATTTAATTTTTTTTCCGCTGGAACACCATGTATCCATAGATCATCTTTCAAACAATAAAAAAACTCTCTCAGGTGACACTCAATTTTGTCCCCACAAATTCCACTGGTGTCCCACAAGGCTCAGTACACAGTCCTCTTCTCTTTTACCTCTGCACTGTTGTCTTAGAGATATCATTATTTGATTCTTCCTCCCACTGTTATGCAAGTGACATCCAACACAAATTTCCGGTTTGCTACTCACATTCCTTTTTATTTATTCCTTTATTGACATGACATGCTTGGATTGGCATTAATGTGTTTGTCCCATTGAGATTTAAAGAGGTTTGAAATGCAGCTAGTAAACATCAGAGGAGACGAAGATTGAGGCATCTAACAGGTGAGACTGGAGAGAAGAAATGGAGGAAACGGGGATGCTCCTTTACTTAAAATTCTCTCTACGGCAGCACCTGCACCACTCGCTCCAAATAAAACACCATTCAATAAAGTCACTGGTCATTTTCCTGCTGTCTGAAAGTTGCATTAAAAATCATAAGACATATCCACTCTGAGAAACAACAAGAAGTGTTTGGCTTCCAGAAAGAGAAAAATCTTGAGCATGTTAGATATGGAATGTTAGTTGCATCTCTCTTTCAGGGGTAGTGGGAAAAAAAATGAATAAAAAAAATATAATAATAAAAAAGCTTGAAGTGGACAAGCCATGAACTTTTCAGTTATTTTATATTATTCTCTGAGATGCTTTTGTAAAGGTTGTAAGGTTATTTATTGAGAAATAGCCTTGTTTCTCATGTAATTTTAGCATGGTATAAAAACCCCACTGGATAAGACAGGCTCATGTTGTAAATAGCTTAGATATTTAAAAAAAAAAGAAAAGATATATAAAAAGATATTTAAACATACCCTCAAAATCAGCCAGTCGTATCCAACTGGCATGAGAAAAAAGAACCAAGGCAGTAGTTTATTTAAAAAATAAAAAAAAAAAGTTTACAAAAGCATCTCAGGGATTTTTGCTTATCTTTTTTTCTTCTTGCTTTTATCTATATTATATCTCTGTAAACCACACTGAATATCCTGGCATTGTGCTATATAAATAAACATGACTCTTCCTCGGTAATGTTAGTGCTTACAGGAGCTCACGTCAGTGCATGGTGGCTAACAAATTTATCAAAATCACACAACAGGGAATTGTTTATTACACCAATATTATGGTCAATTCAGATAATGATGGTTAGCAAACAACGCATGTTTTATCTAACTTTAACATCATGGAAAGAATGTTAATGTTAGCTGACTGGCTAACTCCCTACTCCTGTTTTTATCTAAATTAGATTTCCGATTGTATGGAATAAGTTGTTGGATGGTAGAACTGAGTTCGGGATATCCTCAGCCATGTTTCTGTCAAAATTAAGGCACAACATTATTTATATTCCTTTAGACAGCCTGAGGTTTTAGCTTAGTGTCCAGGCTTGGTCCCCATGCTGATTTTCAAGTTCTCAAGTTTATCAAATTCTGTTTATTATCATTCCAGCCATATTAAACATACAGTGGGATGAAATTGCCTTTCTCAAGACCAGAAAAAGTGCATAAAGGGAAAAGGGAAACCACAAATAAGTAATAAGAACAATACTAAGATAGCGTTGAATTCATTTTGCAGCTCAGCATGGGTCGAGGAAGTTAAGAGATGTCTCTGGCTGGAGTAGAGCTGGGCTTACGCAGCCTGATCCCTGAGGCTTTAGCTTATCATCCAGGCCTCGTCTACGGACCCGTCCAGAACCGTGGGTTGGGGAATCTTCAGGGACTTCCCCAAAAATAAAATTCAGCCGCTGGTTTGTATAATATTATCTTCCATTTGGAAGACTATGTTGACTCATAGTCAAGTTGACTTTTCCCTGTTTTTCTATAAACATTTAAACATTTACACTTTCTATCTAACATCACTGATTGTTGTTTGCTGAATAACTTTTGTACAGATCTTCTTGATTCAGATTGCTAAGGATGGTCATATGTTAATGAAGGGTGGTACATGCACATCACTACATATAAATCATCTAAACTAATCTAAAATACATATAAAAGATAAATGTCTGAAAAAAACTCCAAGAACACGCTTCACTCCTGCTACCATGCAACAGAATCACTTTATGAATCAATACCAATTCATCACAAAGTCTTTAATTCAGTGATTCATGCTAATTATTGCATTCACACATTAGCATGACTTATCATTTGATTATGTCCACACATTAGCATGACTTATCATGTTTAAACTCTGCTAATAGTTGTTCCACTGCAGCTCATTGGATTTCATCCTCAACCTAACAGTTTTTCACAGCTTTTTTTCTTCTTTTTTTCCTGATGTTTTTCCTCTCAGGAACTTACTTCCTGGTAAAACAGACCAAATCAATTCTGAAACCCAGTTTCGCTTCCTTTATTGAATGTTTCATTTATTTGACTTTTGATTAATTGCTCATTTGTTTAATTTATCCTTTTAATAGTTCAAAGATTATTTGATTATTGGGTCTTTGAGTCTTTAATTGACTAAACACTTAGAGTAAATAAAGATTCATTTATTGTTTAATTTCTCTATGCTGAGGATCATTGATTCTAAAATTAATTGACTCATTGGGCCATTTGATTAAGTGACACCGATGTGTTTATTAATTGATGAGGTTTTTAATTGATCATTTAATCATTTAAAAAAGTCATTTACTTTAAAAGCATTTGATAAACGTGATTCCTTAAAATAACTCATTTTTTGATTATCCACTGTCTGATGTTTATAAGCCTTATGATTCGTTGATTCATTAACCCAATACTCAATTGATTCATTGACTCATGAAATCATTTGGTTCTTTTCTTAACTTATTCTTTTATTTGTTGAATTTACGATTAAGGCCCAAGGATGAATAAGCTGCAGATCTTATTTACACACACACACACACACACACACACACACACACACGCAAACAAATGAGTGAGCCAACCAATTTGATTCTGTGTTATTTACTGTATTTGGAATCAGACCGAGGGAATGGTAGTGTAGATCTGGCTGTGGGCCAGTGTCAGGAAAGGGCCATAATTTTAATTTTAGCTCATAATTTTATCATTTAGAAATTGTGACTCCTGCTTAACCCTGAAACTGGTGAGTTACGCCTAGTGTTATAGGTGACTAGAGCAGCCAGAGCATGAAATTAACATTTATTCATTTGGCAGATGCTTTTATCAAAAGCAAGTTACAAAAGGGACAGAAACCTGACCAGTCCAAGAACCAATGGCAGGAACCTTTTTCAATTGCCCTACAAGGATCACTTTGGGATTAAAACTCATACACTTAGCATATACTAAAAACTGTGTGTGTGTGTGTGTGTGTGTGTGTGTGTGTGTGTGTGTGTGTGTGTGTGTGTGTCTACAATTTTTTTCTTGAATCAGTGAATCAAACATTATGAATCAAAAAATGACATAAAGGATTGTGAATAGAACATATCAAGGAATCAGTGAGTCAAAGTCTCCATGAATCATGAATCAAGGAAAGGACTGTTCAATCAGGTGGTAAATTAAATTAAAAGTGCAATAAATGAAGTAAATGTAAAATGACAAAAAAAAAATCTATAAAATAAAAACTGATTGAGCAGTAAATAAAATGATAAGTATTGCATAGTGTCAAAGGATTAATGAACCAAAGGAATTAATAAATGAATCAACAACAAACAAACAAGAAGATTAATGCGTTAAAAGCTCAATTAATTAAAAGCTCTATGATGAAATCAATTAATTATTAAATCAGTGAATCAGAATGAATGAGTTAAGCTGAACTTTTACCACTTGTTTCCGAAGTTGCATACTGTCTGAGGGCAGAGTTCAAATGCTGTTACTATGGTAACAATGAGGCTGCACAATCGTCTAGCCGAGCTTTTTTTGGGTTGAATAAAGATGCCGTAAGGTGATATAATAATCAAACCCAGGATTATCTGAAATGCCAGTGAAATAAAAGAGGAATCACTGTGCTATGTCACCGCTCTGAGATGCCATTTATTCACAGTCAGATTTATGAAAGAACTACAACCTTGAGCAGCATTGAAGGAAATGTTCACAAACTTCTTATCAAACATCAGGTCTGAACTATTCATCATTCCTTAAATACTCATCAATCACAAAGTTCCATGGCAAAAAAAATGTGCGCATCACGTGATGACTTTCCTTTGTCAAACTCACTTTAGTGAGAAAACGTCAATAAAGTATTAAGTGGAAGATTAGATCTATTTCTGTTAGACATATTTGTAAAAATTACAGAGCAGAAGCATTGTCAGTTTGATTCACCGATATTCTTTAATGCTTCAGTCAATGATCATTTGATTGCAAAAAGATTCAACTTGTCAAAGATTCACACCTCAGCGATTGACTCCTTACTATTATTTATCATATGTATTCATTTATAGATCAGATTCACTGGTTCTTAGATTATTAGTATTATTATTATTGTTCATTCTTATAAATGTACTGATGACTCATTAACCATTTCTTAACTGATTCCTTAATCCATTCATTCCTTTGACACAAAGCCTTTGATTTATTGATAATCTGATTCACTGATCCTTGAACGAGTAGCCAATAAATCAGTTGTTCTTTTTTCTTTTACTAATTGATTCTTTGATTCAGTGGCACCTTGATGCATTTTTCCATGAATTCACAAACAACTCACTGATATTTTAACACATTTCTTTTATTATATACAATGTCTGGCCAAAACAGTTCCTGTTTGGATTTAAATAAGCAAAAACTGAAGAGCCTTTGATTGGAAAAATAACTGCAGTTATTAAAATGTTTCAGCTGGCAACAATTCTTTTAACCCTAACTGATGCAGAGAGTACCTTCTTATTTCTTTGCTCAGTTCAACCAGGACGGAAGACGGAGCCCGTGGCCATGGAAGAATACTGTCTTTCAGAAGGGTCAAATTATTGGCCTGCATCAAGCAAAGAAATGGAACTGGGACTGAACAGTTTTGTGGTCATAAGAAAACCACTAGTGAGGCTAATCAGAAAAAAAGGCTTCGATTTGCTAGGGAGCATAAAGAAGCAATGGAAAAAGGTCATGTGGTCTGATGAATCCAGATTTACCCTATTCCAGAGCGATGGGGGCGTCAGGGTAAGAAGGAAGAGCGTGAAGCAATTCACCCATCATACATAGTGGCCACTGCACTAGCCTCTGGAGGTAGTGTTATGAGCTGAGGTTGCTTCAATTGGTCAGGTCAGCAATGTTATGTGGCAATAAAATGCAGTCAGCTGCCCACCTGGATTTACTGAATGACCAGTCAATGGATTTTTTTTTTCTTGATGGTATGGGTATATTCCAGGACAACAATGCCAAGATTCATCAGGCTCACATAGTGAAAAAAAGTGGTTCAGCGAGCAGAAGGAATCATTTTCACATATGAAATAGCCACCACAGAGTTCTGACCTTAACCGTATTGAAATTGTTCAAGATGTGCTGGTGAATACGGTGTGGTTTGACTCTCCAATCATCAATACATGATCTCGGCACACAATTGATGCAACTCTGGGTGGAAATAGACGTTGTGGTGATGTGATGTCCAATGATATATTAGAGGGCTCTTTTGGTCAGGCAGAGTGTTCTTTTATTCTTTGATCTTCTGACACATTTTTAAATTATATTTTGCCACCAGCATATTATAAATAGTATTTGTTTTCACATTTTTGCCATAGCCTTGAGGTCACACTTTATTCAGGTAAAATACAACTAGGGAAAAATCATTAATAAGCAGAAGCTGCTTAGTGAGACGGGGAAACGATGAGAAAATGGATATTATACAGGAAGTTATGTTGCAGTCATTACAAACCTATTTCTGTTTCCCGCACTGGAATGTCAGCCACGTCTCCAGAGAAACCTGTTATTTATTTCAGACGATATTTCTCCGATTTTCAGTAAATGCCTCTCAAGCAGCGGAAAAAAAACGAAGCACTAGTGAAAGGTGTTGAATTTATTTTCTCCCCTGGAGACTCCATGCAGCTCGTCTCTGCTTTAGGAGTGAGAAAGAAATAGAAATTAGCATCGCAGCAGGCTGGAATGCTCTGAGCTAGCCTTGCTGTCAAAGAAGAAGTGTCTACCCAAATGTAATTTTTTTTTCCAGAATAATTGAAAAACACGATTAGTCAGACAGTGAGGAACTTCTATCAGACGCACCAGCAGTTTCTCGGCATTGGAGATGAGCTTACACTGTAATCTGTATTGATTTTGTTGGTTTTATACATGTTTGTAGAGAGCCAAGTGCTGACCTCCTGCGGTGAAGAACAAGGTTTATTCATGCAGCCAAAATGTTTACAAGTGTTTGCAGATGTTTTCACATATCAGATTCCATAATAAAACTCTAATTCACAAAATAAAAACCATGCAATGAACCTCAGTAGTCTATTTTCTTTCTTTTTTCTTTTTCATTTTAATCTTTACATTTCTTCTGGCCCTGAAATAAGCTCCGCCCCATCATATATTTCTTACATGGTACTTTAACTCTTGAAGCATATGAAGCTTTAGCAGAGAGTGTGGGATTAAATAAATGGAGGATGGGAAACTGCGAAAATGTTAAATGTTCAGAAGCGGCTCTAGAAATTTTTTCTTGGGGTGGCAAAGGGGTGGCATGAGGTTCCAGCAGGGGGGACAGAGGCTAACGCCCTAGACAAAGCTGAATTTCAGACTTAATTTCATGCATTCTGGTGATTTTTCCATGCATGTGAATTACATGAGACAGTATAAATCTATTTTTATATTAAGCACTTAACCTAGTATTATTTATTTAAGTGTAAGCAATCTTCAGAGATAATATTTTCTTTTCTTTCACAGATTCAATAGACTTGCAATCAGTTTTTTTTTTGCCAAAACATTTGCTTTAGATTCAATATACAGTCTAGCATGTAATCAATAAAAAAGAAATACACTGTATATGAAGTGAATAATAGTACAATAATACAATAACAATCCACCTTCCCACCCCCTCACCCCCTTTTACACCCCCACACTCATACACAAAGCATTGAATTTCATTTCATATATTTCTAACATCATATTTAAATTCTCACTATAATGAAAATGCTATGCCACACCTCATTTCCCTTCCTAGTCTGACCTACAGTGTTTAAGATGAAAAAAAGTAGTTTAAACCCATGCCATACATTTTATTTATATTATTCACATAAACAATCTTTTGACTGCAGAGGATTTACCACGAAACAAAAGCCAAAAGCCCGAGGTGCGTTCAAATTCAGCAAGCGGAGGCAAAAGTTTGTGGCTATTGCCTTTTTTTGCATGCCATTTAGTTTTCAGATTAAAACCAAAAACGTTCAGACCTAAAAGACGTCCAGGAACTCAAATGTAAACACAATTCAAGCTTTATGTTCAGTTCAACATACCACTAATCTCGCTTCACAGTATAATGTTAACCAGTGGAATGGATCTCTTCACTGAGAACGTTAAATGCGACAGTACTGTGGAGACCCCAGAAACACTAATTAACTTCATAATGAAAGAATCTATCTATAGTTTCGATATAGAAAGGAAAATAATAATAATCATTAATACACATAAGATTCTCCCATGGCCAGTTGCTCTAAGCTATTGAAAAAATGAAGAAAAAAAAAACAATTTAGTGTAACACCCCATTGAAAGTACAGCAGTTAGCTAGCTAACTACATTAGCCTCTATGCTAGCGGTGCATGGGAGCTAACTGGCCAACAAAAACTCAAAAATGTTCAGATGACTGGACTAGAGAAATAAAGCAATAAATGAAAACGGTGATGCATCTAATAAAAGAGACGGAGTTGTATTTAGGCTATAAACTGACTATGAAATAGATGAAAACACTTTACCTGTCACTGCACCAATGGCAGCAGAGCAGTTTGAGTGTTTGAGGGTTGAATATTTAGAACATCGGCTCTGCTGATGGAATTTCATGGGCTGGAATTTCACCATTTTTTTTTTCATTTAAGAGAGGGTGTATGAATTTTAAACTGGTGAATTAAGATAGTTGTGCAAAGTTCTATGGAGAGATCAATAACTTTCAACATTTTTTAAATAAAAAAAATATATTATTGACTAGCCGACAAATAGGGTGGCAACTGGGGTGGCAATTACTACCCCTTGCCACCCAGTAGAACCACCCCTGCCAATGTTGTAATTGCAGACTGCAAAACATGGTAAAACAAATGCATTTTTCCTTTAAATCAGATTTAATTGTTTGTTCATTAATCTATTTTATAGCAAGAAGGTCCTGGGTTCGATCCCCGGGTCACCCAGGGTGCCTTTCTGTGCGGAGTTTGCATGTTCTCCCCGT
>JAQQZX010000010.1:11963036-11975218 GCA_030068355.1 Notoglanidium maculatum | reverse complement strand
AGATTGGAGAGCCTCTGCCCATCTTTACTTCTGAGAGACTCTGCCTCTCCAAGACATCCCTTTTATAGCTAATCATGCTACAGACCTGATATCAATTAACTTACTTAGTTGCTAGATGTTCTCCCAGCTGAATCTTTTTAAACTTTCTTGCTTTTTCAGCCATTTGTTTCCCCCGTGTGAACTTTTTTGAGACCTGTAGCAGGAATTTAGTGTATAAAGGTATACAATTTCCCAGTTTGACCATTTGTTATGCTGTCTATGTTCTGTTGTGAATAAAATATTGGCTCATGTGATTTGAAATTCTTTTAGTTTTCATTTTATTCAACTTTAAAGAATGTCCCAACTTGTCTGGAATTCGGGTTGTATTTTTTGGTAAAATCTAGGGGTGCCCTCTGAAAGTCAATGAGTCAAGAAGAAAGTCAATGAGAAAGTCAACAAGAATCATCAGTTGGAGGCCTGTAAGTCAGCTGAGATTTTTGTTTTAAGTTTTTCTCAACATTTTTCATGTTGGGCAGTCATTTTTATGTTTTTTTTTTTTTTTTTTTTGGGGGGGGGTGTTGTCAGTCAGTGTGCATTACAATATAAATAATAATAACAATAAGGATAAAACAGAAAGAAGCTTACAAAATGCACAGGGTTGATACCAAATAAAATAAAATATAATAAAATATATTTTTATATTCTAGAAAAGAACTATAATATCCATATAAGAGAAGCTGAAACCTGAGTTGGAGTGTTTGGTAAACTAGGCTAGCTGAAGAAAAGTAAAACAAACATAGAAAGAACAAAGTAAGGGGAAGTGCATTCTGCAGGCTTTTGTATGCCGTCAGACTTTACTGTGTCTATTTCCCCAGCATCAAAATTAGGTACATATAAATGTCAGGAATCCCGATAACATGTCAATATCTATACACCACTGGTCATAAGTATTGCTGTTGTGTCCAACTACATTTAAGTTAGCAAATAATTGTCTTTTTTACTAGAGATCAGGGGTCTCAGAAGATGGCTGTTCTTCAGGTAAACAGGACAGGGAACAGGCCAATTTAAATTAATGAAGGTGACAATGGGAGCTTCACTGTGCCAAGGGCCAGACCACGTGAGGGTTAAGAAGGATTAACCAAAGGTAGCCAAGGACTAATGGAGACTGAGAACAGGAAATGAGATTGAAACAGATAATTTCATAATGGTTCCCGGAATAGTGGTAGAGGCTAGCTGTCTACCACTGAGGTTGTGACTGGTAGAGTGGTTGGAAGGGGCTCTCTGGAAGTCCCCATTTGTTGGGCTAGCTTCTCATACAGAAAATTACTTTCAGCACCAGAGTTGATCAGGGCTAGAAGGGACAGGGAGGCTTAATGGAGACTAAGAGTGGCAGAGAGTTGCAAGCAGAGTTGAGAGTACTTTTAGTCAGAAGGAACAGTCAGTGAGAAGGTGACCTGGTTGCCCACAGTACAGACACAGCCCAGCTCAAAGCCTGTGGGATTGCTCAATGGTAGAGAGATGGGCCCACCCAAGTTGCATGGGTTCCTCTTCAGGAGCAGGGGGGACAGATGAAAGCTGGGAGGCTGAATATGAGAGAGTAGGTGAAAGGTCAATGGGGTTGTAAATGGCCAGAGGCCTGTGGAGGTCAACTGCATGGAGTGGCCCTGCTTCTCCCTGTGGTTATCCAGAAGGCAGTTATACAGTCAGATGGCCAGTGAAACCAATGGATCCAGGCTTACGGGGTCATCCCTAAGCACCTCACTTTTTTTTGCTCTGGTCACTGCACCTCGTCATTCCAACCGGAGTCTGCTGCTAACATCTGGAACTCCATGGCATATTCTGCCATGTTGCAGGAACACTGATGTTGCATGAACAGCAATCTAGTGGCTTGTGCATCTCAGAGATGAAGTTCTGGAAGGAGTAATGCAGGTCAAGTTGACACTCCTGCAATGCTGAATGTCAGTCTAAGGCTTTATTCCTCAAAGTGATTGAGAATGAAAGTAGTCTTAGACTTCTCTGTAATGAACGTCTGTGGTTGCTGCTCATAGGTAAGTGAACACTGAAGGAGGAAGCCCCAGCACTTTCCAAACTCTTTGGAATATGCAGCTGGCATCACACTGGGACTCTCTTTGAACCAGAAAGACAGATGGCAGCTTGACATAGAAGGGCTAGAGCTCTGTGCCAATCTGCAGGAAAAAAATGGCCAGGGATTCCACAGGGGTGACAAGTGCTGCACGGGTGAAGAGGCTCTCTGTTGCCCTCTGGAGGCACAGCTCATGTTAGCGGAGCATGGCCCCCTGGTTGGAAAGGGCCTGCTGGAAGAATCTGGGTTCTGCTGGGTTCATAGTTGGCCAGTTCGTTCTGTCAAGGTTTTGTTCAAGTTGAAACCAGACGCAGACTCTGAGCACAGGATAAAGTTCAAACATGAGAGTCTATTTACAGTGCAGGGATGGGGAGTGAAAGAAAAGAGTAAAAGAGTGAGAAAGAGTGAAAAGTGAACAGGTGAATGGTTGTCCAGAACAGGAAGCAAACCTCAATCACTGCAATAAAGGCACAACTTAGATCTGATGATCTACCCAGAGGTCATCAGTCAAACTGAAGAGTGGATGATGATAACTGGCAGTGTGTGTGAGTGAGAACAGCAGCAGAGAGAAGGGTGGTTGTTATTTAGAAAGATGGCTGGAGAGTTTTCCTGTGAGAAGAGAAACAGAGACAACCATGAGACAAATAAGAAACAGAAAATAATTATTAGCAATAGGAAAAAGTAAAGACACTGCGAACATGGGCTACCACAGTGCAGGAAACAACAACCTAGTGGTGAGTGTAAGTGAAGCCAGGGTTTAAATGATGGGTATAGATGAGGATCAGGTGTGCCATCAATAATCAGCAGCATGGCCAAGTCACCTGCATCTGTGGAGGGAAAACACACATACACATACACAGAGAGAGAGAGAGAACCATCAACAGAACCAAGTTTACTATCTCTAACTTGTGTTTAGCTTTTTAAACCTAAGATGTTTAACCTGTAAACTGAGACTTTTTTGAAAATTAAAGACTGAATAATATTTTATGAAACACTTATAAGATAGCTTTATTTAATCATTTATTAGATAAGTAATAAGATTGTAAACATAATTTAATGAAAATACTACCTGACTATCTACCATGGTAATTTGCCTTAAAACATCATTTTTAAGACATCATTTTAAGAAAAACTGGCAGATAGCCTGTACTTCTGTGGAAATGCTGTGAAAAGCAATAATATCTTAATACGCTGCTCCTTCCTGAGCTAGTTAAGATATTAGCTAATTGACATTTAACTGTTTGTTAATTTGCTTTTAGCATTTAAAATAAGAAGATTAAAAAATTAGATGTGTAATTTGGAAGACATTTTAAATATACAAATAATGCTCAAATCTATTGCTTAGTACAAACAAGCCAGCAAATGAATAAGCATTATAATAATGGTGAAAATGTAAAACAATTAAAGTGTTAACTTCTAATGGTGGTTATTTTATTTTTGAGTGTTTATGCATTGTTGTTCTTGGGGTTTAGATGACTGTGTGTACAGTTAATGCACAGCATTGAACTAAAATTAAATTTAGGAAAATTATAGCTCTGTAATCTGAAACAGAGTTTGAGGTCATATGTGTTCAGTGTTTCTGTGTCCTGAGTCAGGATTTTGCTGAGTGTGCTGATTAATGTAGAGTGCTGTCGCATATGCTAACCGCTAGTTTGAAAAAATATAGGGCCCTTGAGACATAGGACACTGGCAGTGTAGTGCAATGAGAAATATGAACATGAGAACAAAGAATATTTCTTCTGCAGAACATTCAGGCCCCAGAACAGAGGAACCAGTTCATTTTAAAGTGGACCTGCTATTCACTTCTCAATTATTTTATATTATTCCCTGAGATGGTTTTTGCCTTGAGAAGTTTTGCAAAAGCATCTTCGTGTAAAAATATAAAAAGGATTGAAGGTATCTGACATCCTCCCCTTGAACAGTCTCAACCAAAAATATGAACAAACGAATACATTTACTCTCATTGTACATGTACAATGACATTCAGTAAAGCTCTTTGCCATGACCAAGAATAAAACCCAGGTTGCAGTGGACTAGAACATCAGAGAGCTCAGTTTTTGCTCTCTATTATTCTCATTTTAAAGCATACCATGTGAAATTACTTTTCTCAGACTTTTTTTTTTACTCTCACAATGTGTGTGTGTGTGTGTGTGTGTGTGTGTGTGTTTGCCTCACTCACTGGCTGACTTCCAAATTGCAACATGCTCCCTAGACAGGTGCTCTACAAAAAGTATGAGATAATGGTTTATACGCCCTATGTAGTGTGCTCTCAGCATGTAGCAGTTTGGAACTCAGCCATTAAAAGCTAAACACTACACCGGTAAAAAGCTGTGAAATAAGCTACATAAGAAGAAGCCCAAAAGGAGAAATCTATTACAAGATCCAATACAGCCTTTAATGCATGATATTTTGAAACGTTTGAACATTTTGCTTACAGTTTTAGTGGAATAGTTGTCAACTTCAGCAAAGATGGCACAGCCTGTCTTTCAAAATAAGCATTGAAAATATAAGCTTTGGCCAGTATATCCTTGGTTATCCATGTTTCTGCAAAATTAAGGCATATCAGTCTTTATATTTCTTTAGGCAGCCTGGTTGCTGGAGCTTTTAGCTTAGTATGTAGTGAAATGCACCAAGCACAACATTAAATTGGGGGCTGAAATCTTCAGGGATTTAATTCAGCCACTCTTTTTGTATATTGTCTTCCTTTGGAAGTCCATGCTGACTCTGGTTTTCTTTTTTGCTTCCTGGAACAGTGCACTTATGCTATCTCTCCCCGACATCTCCACTGGTTCTTTTGCTGAATAAGTATGTATAGATCACTCTTCCCCATTTTCTTGATTCAAATTGCAATGGGTGGTCATATGTTGATGAGGGGTTGTGCATGCACATTGCAACGTATGACTGACACACATGTTTCTAACTGGCCTTTACTCTCTGCCTATCTTCTTTCTCTAGCCATTACAGAATGGGAAGGCAACAGCTAACTCTGAAAGTCTATCAACATATATCAAAAACAATGATAAAAAAATTCACAGCAGGTCACATTTAAGATCCCAGGAAATATGGCACCCGGGGAATATATGGAACTGGAGACCTAGTGTCCTGAGAATGTAGTACCTTACAAACATAGAATTCTGTGGGCATAGAACTCTGAGAATACCGTGCCTTGAATATTCCTGAGAACACAGTGCACTTTGGGACATAGGAATATGATCCCAAGAGCATAGGGCATGGTAAACATCAGGTCCTACCAATATAGCAACAAATACTGGGAATATTGGGTGCTGGGGACAGAGTGAACCTAAAACATGTGCTTGGGAAAATAGAATATTTTGCAGCAAAATTCATCCGGGGAACATTGTCCCTGTGAACAGAATGCACTGGACCTTATTCCCTTGGAAACACAACCCTGAGAAAAGGACTCTAAGACCATAGGGCCTTGTGAACATTAGGCTTTAAGAATGTTTAGCAATTAGAATATATGGTCCAAGAATTTGGGAACCTGGGAAAACAGAACCCTGATAACAAGGGAAATGTCATAAGGAATATACTGTATAGCATTTTAACAATGTCCAAAGAACAAATGTTGGGAATATTGTGTTTCGGGGGATACCGTTAAACATAGTCATGTGTCCTGGTTAATTTCAGTAAGGAAACATAGAGCCCTATGAATATAATACACTATATTCATTGTACCTGTGAACATAAAACTTGGAAGATATAGGACTAATAGGGAATAGGCTGTCATGAACATTCGGAATATACAACCTTGTGAACACGGGACCCGAAAAACCCAAGGCTATTTTATATAAAACAGATAAATAGCTAATTTAAAATGTTCTTTTTACTCATGTGTTTGAGCACTGATTAAAAATGACAAGAAAAATATGAGGTGCACTTTAATCATTTTGCAATAATAGCCGCTAGCTTAGCAATTATACACTTGTGTACAGATAAGTTTTAGTGAATGCTACAAAGATAGCCATTAGCTTCATTGTGAGGGATTTGTTTTGAGCACTTCCTTTCCTCATAATCATTGCAATATTGCTAATGTGCTTGTGCGCACCATGCAGTGAGAGTAATATCTCTTGTCAGGAGGGAAAACTCACGTTTCGATTCAGATTAAGACTCTAAAGATGATTGACATTTCACAGACTCGAATGTTCCTCGGAAGGGAGGATTTTTAAGGTTAAGTTTAATAGTTAGCAGTGAAGATTGACAGCAGGTCGTAAAAGCATAGATTTTTAAACTTCTGATATTGCATCTGGTAAAAATATAGCTTCCGCTCAGGCCTGATATTTCTTAAGAGCACATACATCAGCTGTGAATGCTGTGCTGCATTCAAGAGCACCCCCGGCGACATGCGGAGATTTCATAAATGTTTTGAAGGGTGATATTTCACATCTTTTCCCATTTGCTTTGTTGTTATTGTCTCTTCTAAGAGATCCTCTCCACCCGAGGCTACTGAGAACAGATGTGTCCCTTTTTATCAGTATTCCAGGGGCAGGAATGCATGACGCTGTCGACTCACATAATGCACATAATGAAATGGATGATAGGGTTCAGGTTGAGGATTGCAAATTGGTATTCAGACCTTAAATGTAACCACAGACATAAGTGCTATTTAGAAGTTCTGCAAGAGTTATACACATAAGCTGGACCTTGCCTAAAACAGAAGTGCAGAACCACTGCCTGACGCAGCGTCATGCATAAATACACTAAAAATAATATTTGCTATACAATTTGAAGTCGATATTAAATACATTAATATGACACCATTAAGTAGTTAGTAGTATTTTCCCTTTAAATTGCACATAGGACATCAGAGGAAACAGCAACTTAAAAAGAAATGTTGCTCGAGGATTGAATTAGTTGTGAATAAAGTTATGAATCAGCACAGTGTGCTGTAAATGTGCTCTTTTAGCTTGTACATCAGTCGGCCTCAAGGTTCGACAAATTATGCATCTGAGATTAGGTTAAACTATTTTTTTTAATAGGGTGCTTAAGACTTTTGCACATTACTGTATTGCACACACTCACACACACACACACACACACAGTATGTTATATACAGTATATTATAAATATAAATTTTCAGTGCTCAGGCTAGCTACCTGAGCTAACTTGACAGGATTTTTAAGCTATAAAGCTACATTTGGTAGTCTACAGGTGCTAGGCGGAACCATTTATTCTGTTCACAACATATATTTACTTCAAGGACAGTTGGTGCAATGGCTGTGCTTAGGATCACCCCAACACACACACACTCCCTCTAGAACAATGATAAAGATCTTTTGCATGCTGTAGCTCAGTGCAAGCCGGCCTTTACGTATTAATATGGTGATTTGGTTGTTAAGATCGATGGCATCACTGTGGCTGTTACATTGCAAGATGGCAAGGCTTGGTGTTTTTATTAAGCGGGTGCTGAGACAGGAATGGCTTCAATGATTCTCCCCATTTTGCCTCATGTAGTGTGTTTTCAATAAGTCAAGAAGGAAGCACACCATTACAGAATGTGTGCGAGTATGTATGCGTGTGTAACAAAAGCGCTCAATGAATTACGCCTCTCTTTCTCTGCCTGCTGCTGTGTGGAGGAGGGAAAATTGGCGAGGCTATTAAACTGTTTGCGGCCACGCTGCGTCTCCGTTGCGGCCCTCTCAGATTGAGCAGAAGATTTCATTATACTCGATTAAAGCACCACATTTAAAAGGCCACATGTGACCACTAACACACACTCATTAAAGTGTATAGAGTGTATTGTATAGAAGAAACACACATGCTGACCATTCATTCACTAATGACTCGTTAAGTAAAGATGGACTGGGCATGTGATGAATAAAAAAAAGAACACATTATAATAACTAGCTTTATTCTAGCTTTTAAAACGTCACACAAATTGCAGCAGCATTGTTCTGTGTTTGTACTTGTAACAAAGACATGCCCCAGCTAGCTAACTACTGGTCAAAAACAAGGTTGGAAATACTGGAGTAGTTGGAGTATTTATACTTGAGAATTGGAATGGAACACTTGTACATGTACTTAATTATAGTTTCAAGAGAACAAGTCTTAAATGTCTTTTCTTTTCTTGGAGCTTGGAGCCCCTGGCACTACCTCAATAAAATATTTCAATATGCTGGAAATATAAGGTAAGTTATTAGGTAACGCTTAGGTAAGTTTCACTAACTTTAACTGGCTATATTTATCTAAGTTAGTCTATTCTCTTTGCTAATGCTAGGCTAGATTAGACCAGCATCCGTTCCAGTAGCAAACATAATATGCTAGGCAGTACGCCAAAGTTAGTCAGATCTTCAGTGCTTAAATACAATTTCTCAGTAGGTTTTCCCACCTTTGTTAACCCCCTATCATTTTTTAGCCCATGCTAGCAATATCATGCATGATACATACTGTGTTATGCTGTATAGCTACTCATCATCAGAACTATTTTGAACAAAGTACTCGCAACCTCTTCACAACCTCAAACATTTACCCATCCTCACACCTTCATCCATCCTGACCTCACATTCTCATCCCTTCTCCTTCCTCGCAACCTCCTCACAACCTAAAAATTCTCACACCTTCCCCCGAAGACATCCATTCATTCATCTTTACAACCTTGCACCTTCCCTTAACCTCAAATCCTCACAACTTTCCCAATCACATTTATTTACCATCTTCACAACCCAAGACCTTTCCTCTTCCTCACAGCCACAAACTTTGACCCACTGTCAGAACCTCATATCCTCACACGTTTTCATTCTCAAAATATCAAATCCTCACATCTCAACCCATCTAAAATATCCTCACACTTTCACCCATTCTCACAAACTCCTCAAACGTACACCCTTCCTCAAAACCTTGCATTCATTCCCCACCATTAAAATCTCTTCCCAACCTCAAGTCTTCACACCTTGGCCTCTCCTCACATCCAATCCTCATAACCTTAGATCCTCACACAACATCCTAACAACCTCAAATCTTTCTACCTTCATCTTCACAACGTCCTCACACCTTCACCCATCCTCACAACCTCACCCACACAACCTCACATCCTCACACATTTATGTTGTGTATTGGTAAAGGTTTTTTGTACAGTTTAAAATAGCTTTGACACCAACTCTCAGTGCTATTTAAGACTTTTGGATGCTAGTAATTATTTAGTTAAATTAATGATAATTAACTGAAACAATAATGTACACAGTAGAGAATATCCTGATGTCTAATTCTGGCACAGGACTTGATAAAAGGCAGGCTGCCCACATCACAAATCATGTTCACCCCCCTGCAGAGGCTAAATTGGTAGTTTCAAGAGATACATGTGTGGCCTCTTAAATAATTACGAACAAAATCTTACTCAAAATAACAGGAAATAGGTGGCTTTTCATGTATTTAGTGTAAATCTAGAAAATATCAGGTAGAAATATAAGAAACATGTTTTAAAACGTACAAGAAGAGAAAATTAACGCAGAGTAGTGTTTTAACGAGTCGTGAAAATGATAAGAAACTGTACAATATTAAAGACAAACAAGAACATGTTTAGATGAATTTCTCAATGGAAACATGGCATCAAAATGGTTCAATATGTTTCCATGCTGTTTACCTGGTTTCCATAACAACAATGATTAAGATAATCTAACCATTGTGCAAAAAAAGGTCAATTCAACCTCAAATCAACATCAACGGCTGATGTCAACTGATCATCAACTAAAGTCAAAAATGAAAGTTTTCATTAATGTCAAGGTATGACATTGAAAAGATATAGTTGGTTGACATCAATTTAACATCAATGTATGACATTGAATCAACATCATGGTGCCACATCAATGCAATAGCAACGATTGACATCAGGATGACATATCTTTTCAACGTCAAATCAATATTGATTGCAGATTTTGTTCTGTTTGAAAACCTAAGTGGGCGTCACTAATTTTCTTTCAAATTTTATTGAATGCAATGTAAAAAAAGAACTTTTTCATGCATCAAAAATCAGTGCTCCAAAATATTTCTGTATATTTCAACATGGATAACAAGTATTTCCTGGATTTTTTTTTGGATCTCTCATACTTTTTGAAACAGTTTCTCCTAACAAGACAGGAATTTTCAACAAGTTACATGCGTTTTATAGTCTTAAAAAATTATACAACAAAAAATAAAATGGTGACTACTATAACCCTAGTATTTAGAAACCGTTCATGTACCTGGTTTAATTTTCAGAGACATTTATACTAAGAAGCATTTATACCTTGAGAAATAAAACAAATGGTGCTGCACTAGAATAGAGCGAACGCAAGTGTAAACCAGTGAATACAGATAGTCAAAATATAATATTTTTGCTTCTCCCTTGTTGATAGATACACAAGTACAATTATATAAAACATTTCACAGTAAACATTATATAGAATTTAAATGTCTGCAATTAGACCTATGTAGAATGACAAAGAATTGACAATTAAGAAAACTTTACTAAATGGAGAGGGCTGTCCAAAATGAACAAATAGCCAAAGATTATACAAAAAGTTAAACACTGATGTATCATTGTATTGTATTATAATCAGCAAAATGTTGCATTTGCATTCGGTTGCACTTTTAAAATACTGCAATGCAGAATCTGTAACATAATAGTAAAGAGTTAAACCAAACAAGTTTATGCTGCTTGATTAGATAACTTATTGAAGTTTACTGAAGTACAGACATGCTAAGGTATCTAGCTTGTTACCGAAGGGATAGCCTGCTATTTTCAAAGTCGGGCAAAAAATTAACTCACGCAATTTTACTATCTTGTTCTTTTAACAGATGTATGCACTGTATCATGTATGAAAATGATACGGCAAATCTAGATTTGAATTTTTCATAAAGAATAATATCTATTATATGAATGCTGACATTAGAACTTATACGCTGTACTGATGTTTACTTTGTCACTGGTCCAAAAATATCTATATTAAATTATTTTGTAAGAGGGGCTTATGGGACATTCTGAACTATTGAAGTATACAGTTACTTTTTAGTGCCTTAAACAGTTGAGTATTTTCACATTTTAGAAGATGAGCTATAGTACTGATCAATTATCACTCACTATTAAACATTAAAATACATCATTTTTTTAAAATAATTGTGTTTAATGTTTAAGGTTGAGATGTAAATTATAGTCATTCCCTATTTACAGACTGACATTTGGTTACAAGGTTTTGCCCCTTTGAGAAGTCTACCAATCATAATATGGAGAAGCTGTCCATCCAGGTGGGACAAACCAGGAGTGCATTGTCCAATAAACATTGAGCTGTTTTTTTTTCTGTGCAAAAAGTTCACCAATAAACTGTTTTAGTTTATTGAACAAATGGGTAAAAAGTATTGCAGTGAGATACTATATAGAATTATAATAGTAATACTTATGAATAATAATCACTTACATTGCTGCATTGTAATGAAATGTTAAGGGAAGCCAAGCTTCCCATGTGGTCTTAAAGCAATTGCCACTTATTTGTGTGTTCATCATATATCCATATCAGTCCTCTTAGCACTGTGGATGTTGCTGCAATCCTGATATTTGCTCCATTGACATAGAGCTTAGCCTTCAGGGTGGTATCAATGTCGATTCGAGCATTCAATGCCCACTGGATAGAAATGCCGCCAAAATTGTAGTGACTAAATTTGTCAACCATTAAACTTAATATCAACAAGTTATTGATCCCCAAATGCTTATTCTTTGATTATAGAGACCTTACCTGCCCCTGTATTGAAATGCAACATTTTAACATCAGTGAACATATGAGTTATCACTCAAAAATACACACAACAAGTATCTTTTTTTCCCACCAATAAAAACAGCAGAATCTGTTATGACATATATGACTTATAACAGTTGTAGAGGTATTTTGAACTCTTCAGTATTAAATGAAACTCTGGAAGTCCCACCCTTTTTTTTCCATATTACATTAAAAAGATGCATTGATGCAGCAGATGAATAGGCACATATATAAATGTTTATGTGAGGGTGCTGCATCAATAGATCTTTTTAATGATAAATGATTAGGAGTGCCCGGCACGGTGGTGCAGTGGTTAGCACTGTCACCTCACAGCAAGAAGGTCCTGGGTTCGATCCCCGGGTCACCAAGGGTGCCTT
>JAQQZX010000010.1:11949071-11962936 GCA_030068355.1 Notoglanidium maculatum | reverse complement strand
GTACCCCGCCTCTCGCCCGAAGATGCTGGGATTGGCTCCAGTTTCCCCGCGACCCAGATGGATAAAGCGGTATAGATAATGGATGGATGATTAGGAGTGTGACAATATGTTGTGTTTCAGAAAAACTGCGATACAAATTTATGATATTTAGAATTGATGTAAATAAAAATGAACTGACTAATCTCTTCCTGGCTGTAAGTGTGTTGTTTAGACAGCACATGGTGAAATTTCTTGTAATAGCGGGAATACGCGTTACATCAACATAGGCAGAAGTAACACAGCTTTCACAACACGAAAACACATGAAAAGCAGCTCAAAATTTGGAAAGAGCTTTTGTGCGTTTACCTCTAGAAATAGATTCAACAAGACATTGGATGCAACAAATTGCATCATTTTACATATAAAGAAGCTAAAGAAAAGAGAAGCAAATAGAGGTAATTTAAAAAAAAAAAAACTTCTCAAACCTTTTTTTATAAAAAGGATATATAGTTAATATTATATTATAATTTATTCCAAGCATTACAAATGCTTGTACATAATTATTGTAGCCTGTGTTAGCCAGTATTGATGAATGCCTGTTGTTAGCAGCTCACTCATTTGAGCTGCCAAGCGATCATGGAGTTCTGTTAGCTTCTTCAACCAGTAAGTGTGTATCATGTCAGGTCCAGGTGCTGTCCAGTTTTTCATGCCTGAGACTCGTTGCTGGATATCTAAGGTTCATTACTGGAGATGGTGACTAGTTCTTGTTCTTGGGGATCACTGTGGTCTGCTCGTAGGTCTTCCAGCCACATGGCATTGGTGTTATGTGATGCCTTTTCCTCCCATATGTCCTTCCAGTATTTCGCAGTCTCAGCTCTGGGTGGATCTATTTTTTCTCTGCAGTTATTCCCTTGTAATTGTGAATACACCCTAGACGGTTCTTTGGAGTCTTTTCACCAGAGATGCGAGTATTTGTTTGGCAGTCTACAGAGCTTTACTTATGGACATCTTGTTGCACTTCTGCATGACAAAGGACCTGTCTCTCATTACTCCTTTCTGCATTTCTGCAAGCTGGCTGATGTCTCTCCAGGCTTCCCTGATCTTGGCTTCCAGCCTTATTCTCAGTGGTGTGCACTCTATGTTCTTGGTCTAGTTCTTGTACCCAGGCATCTCCAGGATTACAGTGGCGGTGGCATATAGAAGCTCATTGGTTTAAATGATGGTGTTGGTGGGTAAATTTAGCAGTGCACTGTTAATGTCTGTGAGCATCTCCTCTGAAGGAACTTTTGCACAAGCCAAGGGAGTCGCACCCAAGGGTTGACTGAATGTAGTTGGGCCTCAATCTTCATCTTCAGCTCAGTGGATGCTACTGTCATGACTGGTGGCAGAGTGTCATGTAGTTCTTGTATACTTGTCCATGCCAGTAACTGTTCATCATTTCCATTATCTGTACTGTTCCCAATCTGTGGTTGTAGTCTTTCAAGATCCAGCTGTGAGAGTAGCTTCCTTCTATTGATGTTAGAGCATTGAGCCAAGAGCTGTTTCTTAGTCAGAGTCAATGTTGGTCTTCATAGTTCCCACATTTGGTGCATGTAGCCTCTTTACTTGGGCTTGCTGGTATAATAGCATTCCATCAATTCCAAGTTTTCAGACCTAGTCCAGGTGTGTCTTGTTCCAGTAGCCCACTTTTTGTCAGTATGCCCTGGTCCCGCAAAAATATATAAATTTAACAACAAGAATGAAGGGGAAAATGCTGCATTTTTTTGGTGATTTTCTTTTACTTTTCATTCAATCTTTTTTTTAATGGTGCAAAATCGAATTGTGTACCCAATATCATGAATCAAATCAAATAATTGTTTTGGTGAATCATTGCATGTCTAATAATGATGATAATAAAAGTGTTTAAAAATGTTGCTTTCAGGTCACACATATACACAGGGTTTCATAGTAACCACCAAGCAATCCGCAAGTAGCATCCATTTGCAGTGCCCTAATCACTATGCCAGTCATTGGTGCATCTGTGTGGTGTAGACACACCTGCAGGTGTTGAGAAAATGTATATCATTCTTTTTAGGCATACAGATTTTATATTAATAATATAAGGGCGATATAAATGGTTCTACTTTAATTTTCTACTCTAGTGGATTCTCTTGGGCCAGCTCTATGAGGTTAAAGAAGAATTTTATTCTGTACATAGTTTAACATTGTTAAGGTAAGACAGCTGGCCTGAATTGCTTGTCATTAAACTTTAAGGTAATAGATAGAATAGGATATTATATAGAGAAGAGAATAAAACAGCTTTATTGTCCAAGTGTGCTTGCACACAAGGGATACGTTTCCAACTTACTAGGTGTTGACCATCAGTTACAAAGTAGAGATAAAATATTGCACTATAGCCAAATAATTGCTCTTAAAACATTAGCATCCCTATAACATGTTCATGAGGGAGAAAAAACTGCAATCATTGGGCAATTGGTAAGTTTTACCATGAACCTAAAAAAGTATATCATAAAATATGTAATAAAAAATTATATCCCTTCACATAATATGCTTATGTAAAGAATATTCTTGTACAAACAATACCCGTACTTCAGTATGAAGTGGAAGTTTTTCCTCATAGAGCACCTTTGGACTACAACCAATACTAAATGTAAATATGTCAGATTTAGGTTCATCTTAAAGACAGCCATCAACAAGGACTCAGAAATGTATTTTTTTAAAATATGTAAACAACCTGAATATGTAATATAAATATGTAAACAACCTGCAGTGTGAAAAATGCCCATTTAAGGTTATTGACAATTAACAGAATCTTAAATTTATACTTTGATGATTTTAGCAATCACATAGCTAAACCTGAATGGTTTTCTCCAGTGGCGTAAGGCATTGTGTCCTCTTCCAGGCTGAAGCTGTTGCTCTAAAACTGAAGTGATGTAGGTTACTTCAGTGTTGTAAACTGATGCATCGTTAAGTAGCAGCTCAAAACATAGGAAAAGTACTGTGGTTACTGTAATACCACATGTATATTAGTACTACACTTTCTACCATACGCAAATGTTTTGTGAAAAGAAACGTCCTGTTTCTTAAAACAGCTTAAAACCAAAACGTTCTCAGTAACCTGAACTTGCTAGCTAGAATCTAGCTGAGATTAGCTTAATAAATAATAATCAGTCTTGCTAGACATTGACATTGCTTCAACCAAAATGTTAGTGTTCTAGAAACAACCAGAAAACAGACTGAACTGAATCAGAGCAATAGCTAAATGTTGCTTCAAAAAGTGTTTTACTTTTTATATTTTAGGTGCATATTGTTTATGTCCCTTATGTCTTATTCTAATATGGATATATGTTGTCTTATTATATTGCCGTACTTTTGAAAGCTGCTCTAGGAGTGTTGCCAAACGAAATTTCATTGTACACGTTACAATGACAATAAAGCTTCTTCTTCTTCTTCTTCTTCTAGGAAACCTAGAAATTTCCTAGCTTTAAATGTATCCTCAATAGAAAGAAATACTGTTGCTATTAAAATTTCAGTCTTGTTTTGTTTTTAAAGATTAATTAACTCATTTCTTTATTTTAAAGAAGGGCATATGCTCTTTATTATCCATCTATAAATGCTCTCTATCTACACAGACTCTGTCTCATAATAAATCAACTGTGCAGGCTAACAACATTGTGAGTTTATATTATATAATCAATTATCTGTCAGGAGAGCACTGTTGTGCAATAGAATTGTACACACATATGATAAGGATAAGGATCAGCAGCAGGCATGGGTTGGTCTTCACATGTTCTTGTAATTGCAGTCTATTAGTTTTCCTCTTTACTTCATTCCTTCTCATTTGACCTTTGGGAATTGCCAGCAAGTTTCGACAAGACGATCCATTGGATTTAGCACTAAATCTTCCTGATCTGGCAGGCTTTGCTCATGAATCTACTCAAGCAATCAGTGACGCCGATCAATAGATTATTATCTGACCACCTGAGAACACTGAGCCGCTCCAGCACTTCCTTGTTGTCTAGGTCAGTGGACGAGGATCAGCAGTTCTTTTTATAAACTCTTTATTAACAGGCTCTGGTTAAAATATTTGAACTCATGCTTCATTAATAACTTTAACCTGTAATTGAGTTCACTTTCCCTAACATGGCAAACATGAGTCAAACTCTTAAGGAGTCGAATAAAGAGTCATTATGAATCATTTATTGAATCATTCAGGTCTCGTGATTGAGAGGAGCAAAACTCTTCTTTCTTTGGATTCTTATATCTGCTTTATCAGAATTGTAACTGAATATATAGCACTTTTTCCTTCTTCCCCCCACATCTAGCTTTTGTCTGATATAAAACATCACTTACATCAGCGTTTCAGGAAACACTCAGGGGTTTCATCAGCCTTTTATATGGAAATGTTCCAACAATGCCTCAGGGAAACAGTCGATCAGACAGATTGAATATTTTTACACTGCAAAAAAATGCGACGGTCCTCAGGGTGATGCGCAAACATGCATTCATTCACAACACAGTGGGGATTAAGTGCCTCACATTCCCAACTGAACACATCCACAACTGCTGGAAGAGGTGTTGTCTGTGCTCCTTAGTGCCTGCCAGTCTTAGACAAGGAGGTGGCATGGCTCAGAGGAACACAGGCCACGCCTCTTTTACTAACAGGCACAGCTTACTAACTTACACAACTATTCATTTAGTCATTACAACTAATTCAGAAAATAAATTGACCCTAGATAAATAGCACTGGGGAGTGTCAAGAAATTTGACAAATATTGATGGATTTATTAACTGAAGGATAAGATATTAAATTATTATATTAATTAAAACAGGCTGAAGTGGATTTTCCACTTCGATAGAGACAGACATCTATTTGTGTATCCACACACGCTCTAGGTTCTCAGAGTCAAAGAACAGTGTATAATTCCCTCCAGAGCTCTGTAAGGGAAAAAAAAATTAATAAAACCACCAGCAGAGGATTGAGAACTGGGTCAAGGCAGAGTGAAGGAGAGACATTAAAGCGGACATCTTCATTTTTTTTTCAGTTCCAGATGACATCTTCCTCTACAAGATCTGAGAGAGAAACATTGGGGATGACATGTAGCTGCTCTGCTCATAGCATAAAAAAGGTTGAATGATGTGATACATCAATACGATACAATATTAATTGAAATTCAGTGAGATTCAGTACTGTGCTAATATTTTAGTGCTTTTTCAATGGGACAGAGGAACCCAGATAGAACACATGCCTTTGCTACTAAGACAGACTGGAAAGGATAAAGAGAATCCACACCCGATTTAGGAAAATCGAGTAAGAATGACTTGGTAGACAGACAGACGTAGTAAAGGACGTATGGCCTTTACTAAACGTACGATAAAACGTCACTCGGGGCAACAGAATGTTGAGCGATCATTTTATTAAGCTCTGTAACATCTCAAATTTGAAAACGTGATAGTTTTATACTCATTGATAGAAAGATTGGTTCCTCATGGGTTCTTCACTTCATATAGTGGTTCTACTCTAAAAGGAAACAACTCTGTTTTAAGGTTCTACACAGGACCTTTTAGGATTCCCCAGAGAGACTGCAAATGGTTTAGGATTGATTTTATTCCCCGACTTACCCGTCTGATATTACACTCCGTTTCATCCCGACAGGATAAAAAGCTCCAAAATGGCGCTATCTCATCGGACACGCCTCTTTAAGTCTTTGCCAAAGAGAAATTCCATTTCAGGGTTCGCTAACCTTTCAAAGAGTGCCCAAGTAAGAGGCGATGTAAAACACGGCTCGCTTGCTTTGAGAGACATTCAACACACTTTGGGAATTAGTGTTGGTGCTTAAGAAATGGTTAGGTCATGTTACATGTGGGAGTTTAATCTCAAAACGATAAACATGTTTATTTCTTGAAACCTGCAAATATGGCAAGAAATAATAATGCAACAGAGGTGGAAAAGCAGCTCTAAAGTGGTAAACATCAAACACACACACACACATCTGAGCACCGAGCGGAGTCTAACATCAGCATAAAAAAGAGAAAAAGAAAATACATGGGGAATCAACAACATTCACAATTTAGCTCTCACCACTACAGCAATTTAGAACTTTATCCCCACACTGTTTCTTTCTCCCTTCCTGATTTTTTTTTCTCAGCACAGTTTCCATGACAACCAGGATCTCACGGCCGAGCCCTGACGGTGGGAAAGTGTGGCGACAGAGAGTCAGCTAAGGTTCACTCATCCAGAGCAGATGGCCCTGATTTGGCTAGCAACACACACACACACACACACACACACACACACACACACACATTTCACTATCAACCTGTGAAGGTAGTCGATACAAAACTGACATAATCATGATACTCTTGACATTTCAGTACAATTTACAATATTGTTGCAATATCACATTTACCACAATAAGATATTTACTAAATAAGATTGGCCATTCCATTAGAACAAAACTAATGTTTTCCTAGAAAATGAGAACGAGTTTGTCTTAAATGGTGTTCTTTCACTGTTTAGTCATCATTTTGTCATTTTAGCTCTCTGTGAGCTTTGGCTTTTATGGAGCTTTGTGGGTGTCACTAAAAGTAAATCAGCTGTGTCGGGAACGGGCTTGGTCATTTATAGATCAGCATACACATAAGAATACGAACAGAATCAATGTTACCGAGACTTTTATAAATATTTTTGGGATGCTTAATTTGATTTGGCTCATGAAAACATTTAAACACAACATGAGGTTGTCATAGCTACGTAGAACACACAAAATCTAGTTGTCTTACTAACAATGGGCTTCGATTATGAAGCTGGATACAAAGTGCGTTATCCATAAATCATGTGTAGGAGCATTTGCACAAGTAATTAGGTATTCATGAAAATCTTGGAAATATCAGAAAAAAAAATATCCATCCTCCTCATGCTCATGTACACATAAGAAGATTACCTAACTTAAACCTCAACTGCACAGCGTCAACTCATATAAATTGAGCACTTTTATATTCTGTCAAGTTTAAATTCTTCATGTATTTGAATTTCACACACAGATTTAATGAATGTTTTGTGAAACCCAGTCGTTTCTTATTAAAGGTGTTAAATAAAGAACTCTTAAATATGGAATAATAAAGAAAGTAATCAAACAAAAATAAATATAACAAATAAAACCACTCTTTTTTTCTATTAAGAACACCACTGTACAAAAGGAGGACAGACTCCCGTTTTAATCGTTTAATGCTGGGCAACACTTTATTAGAGCCAGTTCTAAGTAACTGACGAATGACCTGATACGTCTCAAGCTGCAGTGTACCACATACTGCCTAGTGTGCCATCATCAGGTTTCCCTGGGTGATCTGCAATACATGGTATATACAGCATATACAGGGTGTCCCAAAAGTCTGGCTCCATAGACAATTATTTATTTAAATACACATATTTACATTTATGTCATTTGGCAGACGCCCTTATCCAGAGCGACTTACATACATCTCATTTATAAAACTGAGCAGTTGAGGGTTACGAACCTTGCTCAAGGGCACATCAGCAATAGCTTGGCAGTGCTGGGATTTGAACTCACGACCTTCCGATCACTAGTCCAATGTCTTAACCACTGAGCTACCACTACTACATAGCCAACAAATGCTCAAATTGACAGCCTTGGACTTTGCGACACTCGTGTGTACACTGAAAACAAGAATGTTGAACATTTCTTAAGGTATCAGAGCTTATGTTGATGCATGCAGAGATGATTACCTCTTAAATTTCATATAAGGAAATGGATTCAGAGCATTCAGACTTTTGGGACACCCTGTATACAATATATAAGTATACTATGTACTATATATTTTGTCTCCATCTTTTAGCAGCATAACAGCACCTGAAAGTGCTAAAAATTTGGAGCTAAATTACAGAAAAGGTGAATTAGGTATGAGCTGAAAAGAAAAGGATTTGACATGAAAGCAGAAAAAACATATCTTCACAGTATAATCCAACATGGGTGATCATGGACACCAAGCAAATCACATGGAGAAACTGTTATTTTTAATTGTTTGCTGGTCTCTCACGCCAACATGCTCATCTGCCTCTTGCACAATTTGGATCTGATGCATTCTGTAAGAAGCCAGGGTTGGCAAACAGTACACTAGGTAGTATACAGCATGCTGTGGATTGAGACATACTAGATTGGTCCCTTATCGATCACGTCATGATTCATCCAGTTTGAAATCATTAGCTAGTTTCCTAGTGCTGTTTAGCCCCTAAATGTACATATGTGTTTCCCCAACTATTCAAACACCTCATGTGTTTATTGTTTTTTTTACTTCTATTTTAAAACAGTTAGCATCATATAAGCGAAGGCTAGCTAATGGTTCTCATGGTCAAATAATGTATGTAAGCTTTTCATTTCCTGCTCAGACAAACACTTTAAGCCAAGGAAAATCCACAAACTGGAAACTTTCATGGTTTTCTGTAGTGAGCACTACTTAGCAGTGTTCTGTCTCTCTGCCCAAGGCTGTAAGATTTAGTTTAAAATCCTCAAATTTATCTTCTCTTCATCTCAGTAGTGATCAATATAAATAATCCAGACAGAGGCTGAGCCATGAAAGCTCTCCCCATGCTAACACACACACCTTCATGTTGGAAAAAAGAATACTTTATCACTGTGGGTTTGAGTCATGGCTCCGTCAGTGGGATGTCCATCACTATGTACTGACAAAACACAAGGGTTTAAAATGGTTCACGGTCGAGGCCGATCACATCCCCAGACGTCCTCAAAGGCTTTGAGGGACGTGGTGTGTAAGAGGAATCCCAGGCCAAATGACACTGTGACCTTCATCAAATCAATTTCCGTGATTTAAAATAGACGCACTCGGCCTCTTAATTCTCTGATACGAAGGTGTCAGAGATTTCTTTTGTCTTCTATTTTTAATCCTCTGACATGTTTCCTCACATAACATCTCAGACAGGATGCTGTCCTACAAACATCAAGTTAAACTCAAATTATAACTAAATAAATAGACAATGTAACACTGTTAAAGGGAACTGTTTAAAACAAATCCAAGATAAAAATAATAGTTTGCCGTATTATTACTCATTTTAATTCTGAACACATAATTCAGTTCTTCAAGAGCTGGACACTTAATTTTAATTGATTGATTTTAATTCAATTAATAATGCAAAGTTGGCAAAATGCAACACAAAAAAGTGTGTTCAGTTCATGTAATACCTCAAGACAAGCCAATAAGTTGTCTTGTCAGGTGCTGTGACATGCGCGGGAGTGGGTTCCATGACTTTTACAGTCTCTTTGACGTTTAGAGGAACAGTCTCTGTGACCTTGGCGGGAACAGTCTTTGAGGCTTCAGCTTTAACTGTTACTAGAACAGGGTCTGTGACTTGTACGTACTCTCACTGGAACAGGGTCTGTGACTTGTACGTACTCTCACTGGAACAGGGTCTGTGACTTGTACGTACTCTCACTGGAACAGGGTCTGTGACTTGGACTAGTTTAAGGTCCATGTGAGCGACAGTGGTTGAACTGGAGCGGGAACAGGAACGGGCTCTGGGAGAGCGACTATGACAGGAGTGGCTTCTGACCATTGTGGCAATCCACACTTGGGTTCAGGAATAGTTTTTGTCACATGCTCTGGTGAAGGTTTTGTCCCCGGCATGGTTTTGGACTCTGGTGCGGACTTGGATTTGGACTCTGTCGCAGACTTGGAACCGGGCTCTGGCGCAGACTTGGAACTGGGCTCTGGCGCTGGTGTGGACTTTGGCCCTGGTGTGGACTTTGGCATGGTAACCTCCTTTTGGGACATTTAAGGGAGCTTACGAGTGGTAGCCTCTCTTTTGGCAATTTGAGGGAGCTCAGGAGCGGTTGCCTCATTCTTTGCCTCTGGAGGGGACTCCGTAGCAGTTGCCTCTTCTTTGGCCATTTGAGGGAGCTTAAGAGCGGAAACCTCTTTTTTGGCCATTTGAGGGAGCTCGGGAGCGATAGCCACATTCTTTGTTTCTGGAGGGGGCTCTGGAGCGGTTGCCTCCTTTTTGGCCTCTGGAGGGGGCTCTGGGGCAGTTGAACAATCGGCAGTGGAGTAAGAATATGGTCGGAGTATCCTTCACCCCATCATACGGCTCTGGTTGTTCCATCTCCCACTGTTGCAGAAACAGGGATGGTATTGTCGTCATAAATCCATCCTGGATCCACGGAGATCCTGCTGTGTCCTTGTTCTGCCGAAGCATTCTGTCACGGCGTTTGCAAAAGGGTAATCCACAAAACAGAAATAGGTCAGTCGATCGTCAGAGGTAATCCAAAAGCAATAATCAAAAACAGAGAATAGAGTCCAAACACGGGAAATCAAACACGGGTAGTATAAACGCTCGGCAATGACAACACGGAAGCTAGTCTAATGCGTCACAAAGACAAAACCCATATGAGCGTCCTTTTAAAGCACGGCTAATCAGTCCTTGAATGAGATGCAACTGTATCCCATTGACAGTCCTCATGGCTGGTAGTGGGTGCTCATGGGAACTGTAGTCCGTGTGGTCTCCGTCAGTGTGTGGAAGTGCGCACTTCCTCTTTGAGAGTGACGGAGATGGAGGAAACACCATGCACGTGGCCAGGTCTTCATGGCGCGCAGTATGTATAGCGAGGAGTGGGTCATGACAAAAGTACAATTACAATTTTTTAAAAATCAATGTTTTGTATAAGATTATGGCTTGCTATGATTTAACATTTTGCTTCTGTTAGCTAGAATTGTTGTAATGATTTAGTTACTAGCTTCCTAAGTTTTCACAGCCAAACTAAAACAGGAATTTACTAGCAAACTCTGTGTATATAAATATGTATGGAAATTAATAATTAGAAATTTTGTTCAAAATATAATAAGGTTATATTCTGTATGCTCTACCCACTGATTGAACCCTTTTTTAAATTAATAAATACACAAGCTGTGGTGCGAGTGGTCTGTGTATTTTTCCATTCATTCATTATTCTATTTTTAAAATAAAATCAAAAACCAAAAAAAAAAAAGAACAACAAATGGTTTTCTAACTTTTTTCCCCGAAAATAATGTAATCAATGTGTTGACTGACATCGCCGCAGTTACCACATGATGATGACGCCTAAATTCTTTGTGGCTCTAATTTGCCACAAAATTGCCATAGTTCTAGTTGCCATAATACCAAAGTTTGACCCTGACCTCAGTGATGCAGTGCTAGAAAGTGCTACTGCTTCAAATGCTACTCTGAGATCATGAGAAAAAATAATTACGATCAAGAAAACTATTTTTGCAATTTTGAAATCACATTTCACAAATCACAGACATACATAAATATGTTATTGTTTCTATAGTAACAGCTCATTCACAGGGACTTGTATGGCTCTTCATAAACCAATTAAAAAGTGCATAATCGCTGATATGGTGAAGTTTTCTCTGAGGAAATGTTTGCTTAACATTTATGGAAAAAAGTCTCAAGTGTAGGCACTTTGTAAAAGTCAGTAAGCTTTCCTACGAGGAAGTTAGCTCCTGCTACTGATTACATTACAGGAACTTTAGTCGACACAGTAATTTTTTTCACTAGCCTTGCTTTTTATCTCTTTCTTGAAGTTAATGAGACATAAAAAAGAACACAGTCTGTCATGTTACTTAGAAACTGGAAAGCTTAAACCCCTCTGTTCTGATGACTTGTGTCATTCATTAATAAATAAAAATTTTAATTATTTGTATCTAAGGAAGGCAGAGCCAAACTGTACAACAAGATGGCACAGGTTGCTAACAAATGTTACTAATTTAGTGTTTAACTCTGCATCATTTTTCATCCTTTTATTTTGGCCTTGATCTTTATTCAGACACACTCAACTAATGTTAGCGCTAATAGCACTTTTACATCCGGGCTAAAACTCTCATTTCACCATAGCTCACTCCAGCTTGCTGACAGCACTTTTGGCTAATTTTTGTCATTATTTAGATCATTCTGTCCTGTCATGACCTCGTTTTTAGTCCATTCTCTCTAAAGTGCAACCAACATTAGTGCTAATGTTGCTTATAGCTTTAATAAGCATTTGGCTAATTTGTCCATTTCATCGTTAAGAGGTGGTGTCCTGTTCCGACCTCGTTTTTTGGTCCTGCTCTCTCTGATACTCAGACTAACATTAGCAATCTCACTCACTTTGCTAACAGCTCTATAGTGTTTGGCTAATTTACCCATCTCACACACTAACCTTAGCCTTCTTGTCACGCTTAGCTAATAGCACTAGTGTGTGTGGCTAATTTTCCCACACCGTAATCACTTCGTATTAAAACCAAGGCTCCCAGCACAGTTTTACTCTTTTCTCTCACTTCTGATCTTGTTCTTGTCACGCTCTTTGGTCAGAGATATCATTTCCTGTGCCATTGAGGCAGGCTTTTTTTTCCCTTCAGCCAAATTGGGCCAGCTTGTCAAAGGAAAGCTAGACTGAAATGAGAAATCTCACCATCTGAAATGTCTTTCCTACAGTTTGTTACAGTAAATTAGGGTTCGAGGGGTTTCTGGAAGATTTATTAGCTTTCTTCTTCTTCTTCAAAAAAAAAGCTTTTTTGTTTCAGGACTGTGTTCTCAGATTTAGCATTTTTAGAGCCAAGCAATCGAGCGCATGACAGGAGAAAATTAAAATGTACTTGTACAGTCTGTTTTAATGAAATCATTTTTAAAAAGTGAAAATATTCTGGGCCCAATTTTTATGCCCCCAGTGATGTGACCTTGAAGACATGTTAAGACTTGTGATAACACATCCACAGTGTTCATGTGTTTTATATAGTTTATCTGGTCTATATAGTGAATATGGTGAATGGTTTAGGACACACCCATAGTGGACTGATGGTGATATTTACATTCCCTACATAGTAAATAGGGTGTGTGATTTTGGACATACCCACAGTGGAGTGATGATCATGTTTTGATGCCCTCCATAGAGAGCAGGGTGTGTGGTTTGGGACACGCCTACTGTGGACTGTTGATGGTGTTTACATGCTCTTTATAGTGAATAGGGTTCGTGGTTTGGGACACATCCATTGTGGACTGTTGATGGTATTTGCATGTCCTTCATAGTGAACATGGTGTGTGGTTCAGGACACATCCATAGTGGACTGTTGATGGTGTTTACATGCTCTTTATAGTAAATAGGGTGTATGGCTTGGGTCGCGCCCACAGTGCAGTGAAAATGGTGTTTATCTGGACTGTATAGTGAATAGGGTTTGTGATTTAGGACATGTGGACTTATGATGGCATGGAGATTTTACGGCCTACTTTAAAATAAAAGAGAAATGTTTCTATCAGTATTGTTGGTGTGGATGTTTTCATTAGGTCACTGGGGTTAAACAGCAGAGTGTGTCCAATTGATCCTCAAACACACATCGACGCTCTTGGAGGTGAAGATAATGATAGAAGCAGCAGCTCTCACTCGATATATCATAAAGGGGAAATAGAGAAGTGTGAAACGGCTGCTGGTGGTTTTTATGAGCGCCGCTGTGTTAAACCGCTGTAAATCTGACCGTCTTTAACTCCTCATTTCCAATTTCATCCCTCTTTTCAAACGCTTAGCACTTTGCCCTTTCGATCAGTGTAAATCAACCATCTCGCTCTCTTCTCTTTCTCATGCACAGTCTTTCTCATTCTCCTTATAGCACTGGCTTTTAAGGGTTTTTTGGGGTTTTTTTTTTTTGCTCTCACTCTCTGATGAGTGGTAGTTTTGTTAGAGCACAGATTTTTGTAAAACATTAAAAAAAAATTCTAGTGTTATGAAAATTCTTTAGCTAATGCTACCGATAGCTTAGCCGATCTTAAGTCCATCCATTCATCCATCCATCCATTATCTATAGCGCTTTATCCATCTGGGTCGCGGGGAAGCTGGAGCCAATCC
>JAQQZX010000010.1:11913728-11931163 GCA_030068355.1 Notoglanidium maculatum | reverse complement strand
TCCTTGCCGCCGTCGCCACAGGCTGCTCATTAGGGATATATATAGATAAATGTATAAGTTTATATTCAGAATTTATACACTTTTGTGAAGCTGCTTTATGAAAATGTCTGTAGTTAAAAGCGCTATACGAATAAAATTGAATTGAATTGAAGACCTAAACTGTCACTCTCAGATGAGAGGAACTTGGTTTGCATGGTCAGGAACAACCCAGGAACCATTAAGTCACAGGCCTACCATGAACTCGAAGCTGCTGGAACACTGGTTTGCTGCCAGTGGAACTGGTGCATTGCACAAAGTGGATGGAATAATGAAGATCTTCAGCATAACCTCAAAACCATCAGCTAGAGTATTGAAACAAAATTGATTGTTCCAATAGGACAATGACCTGAATAACACATCAAAGCTGGTAAAAGCAGGCTAATATTAAGCTTAAAGCAACTTCTGACCTCAACACACTATCGAAAATATATGGACTGTGGTCTGTGAGGAAACTCTGGCTAGAAGTGTGGTCAACTATCCAATCAGAATTCTTCCAGAAGCTTGGTGATGGCTACCAAAAGCATCTGGTCAAGGTGAAACTTGCTAATGGACATTTAACCAAACATTAGGTGTGCTGCATGTACATATACTTTGAACCTCACAGTATGGTGAAAGAACACACACAGTAAAAAAAATCTTGTTGAAAGGAGAGATCAGTGGGGAACGGGCAGACTGGTTTGATCTGATAGAAAATCTATGGTAACTCAATTAATAACTCTTTACATCTATGGTAAGCAGAAGAGCATCTCAGAACGCACAATACACTGAACTTTGAGATGGATGAGCTACAACAGCAGAAGATAACACCAGGTCCCACTCCTGTCAGCTGAGAACAGGTATTTAAGGCTACAGGCTCATACAAACTTGACAGTTGAAGATATTCCAGTTGTATAGTTTTAGACAAAGGTTTGAAGAGAGGAATAATGAGAAAGGAAAAGGGCCTGTTTCTTTCCACTCATTGTAAACGTCTACAATGGCAAGCTTCAGTATGATGGACAGATTACTTTCATTTTGAGTTGAAGTATAAAGCTGAACAAGGAAAAACAGTGCTGAAATAAGACTTGGAATAAAACATTTAAATGGTAACGATCTGACACCGCTGTCGTTTCATCACCACCTGTCTATAAAGCCCAGCATCTGATAAATGTCCGACAAAATATCACAGCTGTCAGCAGTAAGGATTATTTATTATTTGGACACTTTATATAGACGACTATAGCTCCTGTTTTATAAAGTATGATATTAAGGGGGGGGGGAATCATTCATTACTATTTAATTATTATTATTTATTCATTCATTTAGATTAATATTAGTATTAACATATTAAGTATGTGTTTATATTGTTACATTTACATGAGAAAAGATTTAAACTATAAATTATGACCATAATAAATGTGTGTGTGTGTGTGTGTGTGCACGCTCTTTTCCTCAATCATGTACCAGCAGCGCCCCCTAGTGTTAGTGCATATATGTGTGTGTGTGTGTGTGAGTGTGTGTGTGTGTGTGTGTGTGTGTGTACACGTATATATTCCATTTGGCCAAAACACAGTCTATTGAGCTTAGGAGGCTATTTGTGTTTTCATATAAAAACGCTTGCCAGTTATTAATACCTTTATTATATTTGACATCTGGATTTCTGTAAAGCTGCTTTTGATTTGCAGTGTTACTGTTAAAAGCTCAAATACATTTGAATTTATATTTTAATTATTCTTGTTGTTGTTGCTGAGAAAATGATTCACAATGAATAATCACTGAAGGGAAAAACAATGGAGCGATAAGAGATATTCCAACCTTAATTTTTTATTGAAAGCTTTAAAATGCATTTAAAAAGAAATTGTTTTAATAAGATAATATGAGTTAAGGACTTGGAAGAGTTCATGAACAAAGTGATGGCAAAGAAAGAAGGAAAAAAGAAAGAAAGGATGAATCATTTGCGCTTGTTATGAGTAAATAAATGTGATTAAAAACATTTTAATAGTAAGGAATATTGAAAAAAGAAAGAAAGAGACAACACAAACAAAAAGAAGCATTTCCATTTATGACATTTGGCAGACTCTTTATGCAGAACAATGTCTGGTCCCGTCAGTCTAGAAACCTTGTTGGGGAGCTTAGTATAGTGGGGAGAAAATTCTCTCTTTAAATAACAAAGTGCTTATTGAAGTATGTGATGAAGAGGTAGGTCTTTAGTCATCACTTGAAGACAACTCATCTTCTAGGGGATGCTCATTCTGCCACCTGGATGTCAGGGCAGAAAAAGTCTTCATGCATATTTTCCTTGTACTCTCTGATATAGTGGGTCCAGCCGAGCAGTGCTAGAGGATCAGCCGGAGTGTGGCTCAGTGCAGGGTGTGATAAGTGCTTTAAGCTAGGTGGGAGCTTGGCCTTTTTTGGCTTCATAGGCAAACGTTAGTGTTTTAACTGTGGTGTGGGCAGCTACAGGAAGCCTGCGGAGGGAGCGTAGCCATGGGGTAGTGTGGGAGAACTTGGAAAGGTTGAAAACAAGTCATGGATCAGTCGCAGGAGTTGAATGGCATGTAGAGACAGACCTGCCAGGAGCGAGTCGCAGTAGTCCAGTCTGAAAATGACAAGGGACTGAAGAGACAGAAATTGCTCCAGCTGTTTTAAAGGAGAAACCTGCATGAGCAAGTCAGTTTACAGATGTGTGGGGCAAGAGGGACAGGTACTCCGAGCTAAAAATGTGAAAACTAAAATGAAGACAAAAAGGAATAAAAACATAGACAAAGAAAGAAAAAGGGTGAACATTTTTACATTCATGAATATTGAAGGAAGGAAGAGAAAACAAGAGGGGAAAGAATGCTAGGAAGTAAGGAAATGGAAAAGGAGAAGAAAAAGAACAAAAAGTGGGAAGAAAACAAGGAAAGATAAAAAGTGAGAAAAAGATAGAAATGGAGGAAGAGAAAAGAGACGAAGGGAAGCAAAAGAAAGAAAGCAAGCAAGAAAGAAAATGTTTATGTGTGTGAATATCAAAGGAAGAAAGAAAAAGAAAGGAAGAAAGGCAAAAATGAAGTGTAGGAAGGACATGAAGGAGACAAAGCTAAAGGCACGCACAAAGAAAGAAAGAAAGAAAGAAAGAAAGAGTGATAAATATTGAGACAAAAGAAAGACGGAATGTGTTTTCATGTAAGTTAGTAAGGTAGAGAATAGAAAAAGAATGCAAGCAATAAAGAAACAGACCAATGTAAAGACAAATATAAAAAAGGAAAGAAATAAAAAAAATACCAGAAGGACAAAAAGAAAAGAAAAGATGAATTCTGCCGCTCCTCCTGCTGATTAGAGCATGCTGCACTGTTTATTACCTCCGCACTCAGAGTGAACTGTACTGAAGCCAGAGCATCTGTTTGCTTGTGTATTTATTTGCTTGTTTACTTGTTTACGTGTTGTGAACAGGCGGCCGGGTGGTACTCGGGTGGTTGAAGGTGTCCGCCAGGTGGTACACGCTGTTCCGCTCATGAGTAGTGGCTTCATTAGTGAGTCGCCTCATCATGCTAATGAAAGGAATTCGTTAACTTTCGGTGACTTTGTGTCTTTTTTCCCTCTTAAGTTTGTCTCCGCGGCCTCTCCGACTCTGACATGCCGTCAGTGACATCACAGGCCAAAGGCACGCTTCCGAAACATTAGCTGTTAGAAGCCCAAACCTGTTTGTGTCTCATCTTTAATTCATGAGCTTTTGATGTGTTTGAATGTTGAAGTCATTTTCCCATACCCTATCTAGGGCGCTTTATAATGGCACCCCTGCTATAAACAGGCATTCACCTTACCCTCGCCCACCAGTCACACTATGACATCATGTGCATACAATATAAACTTGAAACTTGTATTTTTAAATCAGTGAAAGAAACAAACAATGGAATAAAAAGGAAGATAAACAAAAATGGATGAAAAACGCACTCTCAGAACAAAAAGCAAGACAAACAAACCAAGAAGTATAATAATGAAGGAAAAGTGAGAAACAAAAGCAAGTGTAAGAGATAAAATAGACTTTGAAAATTAAGAAAACAAAAATAGAACGAAAGAAAGAAAAACAAGAAAGAAAGAAGTGGTTTTTAAAAAAAGCAAGAAAGGAAAATAGAAATAATGTAAGCAAAACAGACATCAAGAAAAGTAAGAGCGAGGCCAAAAATAAATAAAGTAAGGACTAAGAAAATTATGTTAAGACAATGCTTAATAATTTGGAGAACAAAATGAGGTAACAAGAAAAATATAAAAAATATTAAGAAATGAAAAGTAAATAAAAAATAAAGGGAAATTAAAAGAAGCAAACAAGAATGAAAAATTTTAATAAAGGGGAATGTTAATAACAAGGAAAAAAAAGCAAGACCAAAAACGGGAACACGTAGTGATGAAAAAAAAAACAGTGATAAAGAAATAACAGAGAAATAAAAAGAAAAAATGAACTTGGAAAAAAATAAAGAAAAATGTAGGAAGTAAAGAAAGAAAATGGTGAAATAGGAAAAAAGAAAGGAACAAAATAAGTTATATCAGTGACAACACGCACACACACTAACACACGTTTCAATTTCAAATGTCCATCAACTTCATATCACACTCGAGCACAAATTGAGAAGACTTAAAAAGCTGTAAACACGACTGTGTGTGTGTGTGTGTGTGTGTGTGTGTGTGTGTGTGTGTGTGTGTGTGTGTGTGTGTGATTTCCCAGGACATCAGTCTGCAAACGGCAAATATTTGAAGCAGGTGCCAGGTTTCTCTCCGACTCATTAAACTCTGTATTTACTCGACACATATATCAGTGTGTGTGTGTGTGTGTGTGTGTGTGTGTGTGGGCATGTGTGTGTGTGCGTTCTCAGGACATTACTTGTCCTCCTCAGCATTAATTACAGCGGCTGATGGAATTTGAGAGAATGCAAACACGACAGCGTGGATGAAAAGAGGCTCTGGTTTATGCTTTAATTACTTCACTTACAGTTTTGTTTCTAATCTGTACAATTGTTTATATTTAATTACTGCATATTTTATATAATATAATAGGAAATATAAAACTTTTCTTTCTTCTTGTACTTTTTTATATTTTTATTTAATATTTTCAAACTAAATGTTTGAAATTTAATTCATATATAATGATTTATTTCAATTTTTTTTTAAATTTTGTTTACATATTTATACCTGTTATTTACTATTCTATAATATTACTGTTGGCAGGTATTACTGAACACTTGTTCACTTGTTAACTAGAGTGTACACTAGTGTGTGCCCTGATTAGCTAATACCATGTGTGTGCCAGCAGGGGTCAGTGTGGTCTCACTTAAAAACATTGAATGATTCCGAAGTGTGTGAAATATAGAAATCGGCGTTTATTGCCATGCTTTTATTGTTTCTCTGCTCCATTTTGGATGTAGGCTGCATACCTGTGTTCCTATTTCTACACATTTGCATATCTAAGATATTTTATGGGGGCAATACATAATTCACCTTATATCCTACTATTCATTAAACTTATCCACATGAATAATACACACTAAGTACACAGGAAGAAACATTCCATGAGCTGTCCCATGATTAGTTTTCATAGCTTCTAATATTTCACTGCATCGCATAATTAACAGGTTTAAGCAAGCAATAAAATGGTCTAATTAAGCTACAGTCCCCTCCAAAAGTATTGAATCAGTGACACAATTTTCGTAATTTTGCCTCTGTGTGCCACCACAATGGATTTGAAAAGAAGCCATCGAGATGTGATTAACGTGTAGACTTTCATCATTAATTCAAGGGGTCTGCGCTTACAGCCATTTTTTACATAATACCTCCATTTTCAAGGCTCAAAAGTAGTGGGACAGTTGACTGATAAGCATTTATATAGCCAGTTGTTTCCTCATTATTTCTCATAACTAAAGTGGATGATTGTAGAATTCTTTTCTTCATACAAAAAAAACCCAACCCTTCACAACATCTAGCCAAGTCAAGAATACTCCCAGGAAGTAGGGGTATTATTGTTCAAATCTTCAGTCAAAAGGTGCTTTCATGAATGTAAATACAGTGGGTCCATCTCAAGATGCAAAACACTGGTAACACTCAAGAACAGAAAGGCCAGATTAGACTTCACTAGAAAGTCTGCCCAGTTCTGGAACAAGATTCTTTGGACAGATGAAACCAAGATTAACTTGTACCAGAATGATGGGAAGAGAAAAATATGGAGAAGGTCTCATGAACCAAAGCATACCGCATCATCTGACAAACATGGTGGACATGGACATGTGTGGCTACCAATGGATTTGGGTCACAGGTGTTTATTGATGATGTGACTGCTGATGGAAGTAGCAGGATGACTTCTGAAGTGTATAGAGCTATACTTTCTGCTCAGATTCAGTCAAATTCTGCAAAACTAATAGGATAGTGCTTCACAGTACAGAAGGATAATGACCCAAAACATACCGCGAAAGCAACCCAAGAGCAAGAAATGAAATGTTCTTCAATAGCCATGTCAGTCTGCCCAACTGAGCTGCTTTTCACTTACTAAAGACAAAACTGAAGGCAAAAAGACCAATGAACAAGCAATGACTGAAGGTGGCTGCAATAAAGGCCTGGTCATGGCCTTTGCATTCGGTCATGTCCATGGGTCTAGACTTTAGGAGGTGATTGATTTGCATCCAAGTATTAAAAATGATGCTTATATTTATAATGATGTTAGTTTGTTCAGTTACTTTTGAGCCTGTAAAAATGGAGGAACTGTGGAAAAAATGACTGTAATTCCTAAATGGTTAATGCAATATTTTTGTTAAACCATATGAATTAGTGCTGAAAAGCTACACTTCAATGACATCTTGATGGCTTCTTCTCAAATCCATTGTGGTGGTGTACAGAGGCAAAACTAGAAAAATTGTGTCTCTATTCCAATACTTTTGGAGGGAGCTGTGACGCTAGTCAGTTTGCTAGCAAGACACAGTTAGCTAATATCAGTTGGCGTTTGTTGTGAAATAAACATCAAAATTCACCGGGTTTTATTTCATCACTGTAAAAATGTAAATGACATTAGCTTGTTTATAATGTTGTATTGTTAGGTAAGCTGTCAACCTAAGCTATCTTGTCAGTTTCTTCAAACATTAGACAGCTACATTATCTTGCTTAGGTTCTGATATTTATTTTAAAACATAGCTTAATTATGACTAAAAATTCCATTTCATAAAGAGACTGCGATTTAATATACTAGCTGAACTTTTAGTTAAATAGGCTTAGCTGTGTTATTTTTACCCATGCTAACTTTTTAACCTTTGTTTAACCTTTGCCTCATTTAAGTGTAAGCATTTGTGGAAAAGTTTTATTTCATCACTTTAAAAGGTGCGGGAGTTGATCATGCTAACTTGTACATGTATCAACTAATTAGCAATTTTTCTGCAAACATTACATAGTTGGCGACCTGCCCAGGGTGTACCCCGCCTCTCGCCCGAAGATGCTGGAATTGGCTCCAGCTTCCCCTCGCGGGGAATGATGGATAAAGCAGTATAGATAATGGATGGATGGATGGACATTACATAGCTATGTGAGCTTGCTATATTACGTCATTTACACAAACAAACTATTACTGTCAACAGAGATCATGTTTTGTTGGATTGAGTGTAATCAGCTATAAATAAGGCATTAAATATTAAATATTATTCTTTGTTGAAATTATTAGATCTTAAAATATTAATTCAAATATATTGGATCAATTATATACTAAATGAATCAAAGAACACCAAAAATGTTTTAATTGTCCATCAGATTCTAAAATGAATTACTGTGCAGTACTATTGCAAATATAGCAAATGATAAAATACAAAACATTAAAGATTATCTGTAAAATTACTGATCATAAAATATTCATGAAACATTCAATATACTGGTCACATTCACATCTAAAGGTATTTCAAAAAATAAACACAGTTGCAGTATGACCAATGGAGATGCATTCAGTCATAGTGGAAACTTTTGAAGCACTCGGGGCACAATGCCACCTGACAGGTTTGGCAGATGTACTTTGTTTTTCTTTTCTAAGCTTCATCCTGGCATCTGTTTGCATTACATACGTCAGTCAACATTAATGGAGCTGCAGGGATATCTGCCAAGCATTGGTCACTCCTTGCATGTAACAGTTCTCATATGTCAGGGGTAGGGTTTCTAGACAGAAACCCAGTTCCACAATACTAACAATGGAAAAATTATCCAGGCACATGGGCAAGACAAGACCAAGGTAGAACTCTGGGCATAATTCGAAAATATATATTTGGGGCAAAACAAAAACAGGAAGCTTATCACCCAAAGAACACCATTCCCACGATGAAACACGGTGTTGGCAGCATCATGCTATGGAACTGCTTGTATTCGGTTGGGACCGAGGTATTTGATAAATTCGAGAGAATCATGGATAGCCACAAATTCCAATCTACGTTGACAAAATCTGTAGGCCAAGTCAGAGCCCAGATCTAAATCCTATGGGAAACTTGTGGAATGACTTGAAGAGGGAAAAGAGCATTTCAAATCAAGAGACTCCCACTCTTCTTGTAAACTCCTCAGGATCTATGGCTTCTGATAAACTGTTCTGCTACACATCTAGTACCAGGTTCTTTGAACTTGTCATCATGGGTATCTAAAGAATTGTCAATAATTCTTTAGACACAAGTTGAGGTACCTCATGATCTCCTCACATCTGTTCATTGGCAAATCATCTGCTACTTTTTTTTTTGTCTTAGCCATGCATTGAATGACCCATACATGTGTTTTCTTGGGTAGTTCATGTAGAGTGCTATTAGATTCATTCCCAGAAAGATTTTAAGCTGTGATTTTAGGTGAAAGTTCAGAAGGTTCACAAGTTCAGAGGTTCATCTGCTTTCCAGGAGCCTGAGCAAAGACAAAGTGATAACACGTACCGATTTTTAAATTTATAATTTACATATGTTCACTGACCAGCAGCTGAGAATCGAAGGGAATGCAGTCGTTCAGATGGCACAAGAGGCACATACCTGTACTTTGTCAGGTTTTTCTCACTCTGTCTGGATATGGTGAAAGCAAATGGTCTCCTGGAAACAAGAACCATTATGAAAAATAGAATCCCTGCACTGTGCAAGTCAAAGAGAAAAACAAGGAAGAGGTACATCTGAAATTATTGTCAGAAAACCAACAGAGATTGCTGTGATGAAATGGCAGGACAATAAAACGGTTCTGAAGGCCTCTATTGTACATGGGATAGGGTCCCTGGACAGCTGCATGAGATGATCAGAACAAGAGAAACGTCATGTTACTGTGCCTAGACCTGCTGTTGTGGCTGAGTACAATAAAAACATTGGTGGAGTTGATTTGTGCAACCGCATGTTCAGTTTTCACCCGTTGTCAAGCCGGACAAGAAAATGGACAGGCAGTACGGTCATGCATTTCTTTTGATGTGGCTTCTACAAACAACTTGATCGAGTTCAGGTCAGACCACCAGGTCTCTGGGAGACCAGAGAAGAAGAGGCTACAGTATTCTGACTTCAAGCTGCTGCTAGCTAAAGAAATGATCGCTCAGGCACAGGGTGGTCAAGATCAACAGGTTGACAAGGCGACAAGAGTACATTCCAAGAAAGAAGAGAACGCTGGTTGAACCACAGCCCAAGGGAGATGTCAAAAAATACATCATGCAATGCATCACGGTGCAGGAGAAAAGGATGCAAAGGGAAAACATTTGTCAAATGTATTAAATGTAAACTGTGTGTGTGTTTCAAAGACAAAAACTGCTTCCTGTTGTACCCTATATGACCTAACCACCCAGCTTTAGATGACTATCAAGTATGCAAAATGCAGTTTAATCAAAATGCTCTGAGATTATGAGTATATTACTATGAGATATTTCTTAAAATTATATTTTAGTGTTCCAATGGATTTCTTTCATCTAACTTTTTAATGCTCATGAAATGAAGAAATGGAATATATTAAAATGAATACAATGTCATTACATTACATAACTGCATTCTATGATCAAACAAGACTTGATGTCCACTACAAGGGACAGATGATATATATAAATACATATCAATTAATCTGGACAAAAAAAACCTTTGTTAGAACCATCATTCTCATAAACTTTGTTCCAGTTTTGTTTCCTTAGGTAAAATTTTTTGAAAATTGCAAAAAAAGGAAGATGATCATTTATATTATTTACAAGTAGTCCACGTATTTCATTCTCAATCTTATTTGTGAATGTTGTCTATCAATGTAGCAGAATCTGTTTTTATTCAACTTGGTTTTCGAATAGGCTGTACATTTTCTGTCTATTTGGGTTTAACATATCAATATTAAAACCAGCACATACGATTTACACCTTTTTATAATTCAGTACGTCAAACATACCGGCTAATTTATCATTGAACGCATCAAGGCGTTATCCATTTCAACATTTCCAAATATTTTCTATAGTGTTTCACATACAGTTAACCACACTGCATCTTAAAACTGTATCAACATACATGGCAACAACTCCTCCGTTTTTTATTGAGCCTATTAATTGTAAACAACACATATATTTCCTGTCCCACATCATTATCAAGCCAAGTCTCAGCTAGAGCAAATGCATTAAACTTACTGAATTTCCTTGATTTTAAGAAAGTTTCTTTAGAGTCTTTTGCGGTTGAAGGGTATTATTGATAAAGCACCTTTCATTTTCACATTACTCTTGAACTGATCTGTATAGTACAATTGTTATTGATGTTATAGTGGAAACGGATTTCCAGATCAATATCATTTTCAAGCTCGTGCATTTTCAAACCTCAAAAGTTTCAGTTTTCATTCTTACTACATAACCTGTGTATCTGATCACATACGCAATCTGTGTCAATGTCTTCAAATTCCTGCTCATCAATGTCTCGGAACAAGAACGAATAGTCAAAATCTTTATATAATAGTCCATGCAAACGCTCCCCGACACAATCCGAACCCATGTCCACAAAAATCAAAACATCAAAACGGACATTTTCCATGGTATCAGAACAAGCAGATAAGATTTTATAGTTTCTCATCTGTATTGTATCTTATCGTGACTACTTTGGCTTCTTCAGGTGCTCCATTTAACCAAATCATCACTTTAAAGTTTCTTGTCCATGTTGTATCTTGTTTTGTTTGCTTAGGATGCATGCAGGTCTGCCAGCGTTGGCATTCTTTTTTGTAAGACGCTCATTGATGTACACTCCCTCCTCAGCTTCTTTGTCTGCCTCAGCAGGTCAGACTTGCGCTTTCGATTCACAAAAAGAAACTATTATGGCAGGATTTGTTTTGCTAGGGAAGGGAATGGAAAGCCACTCAAAGAACTTTATGATTTGCCATTCCAACACTTGGAGTTCCTCTGTCAGAGCATCCTCCCCATCTTACCTCTGGCTGCAGTACTGGCGTAAGCTCAGTGTGTGGTATCTAATATCTATGATTAAATCCAATGCATTGTTCCAGGTCATCGGTTCTTCCCTCTAAGCCATCAGTTATCTTATTCTTCTCTTTAGCAAAGATCATTCAGTTTTTCACTTTGTCTGTCAGAGCCACTTTGGTCAGCTCATTTTACATAAAGTTCAGAGATTTTCTAATCTACTCTATCTCTTAGTTAACTGCATCTTTGGTGGCATTTTCATTTTATTTCGTCCTTGTTTCGTTCGATTTCTTTTTGCTTTGCTTCTGTTAGAACAGCTGCTCTCTACAGGGCGCCTCCGTCTTGTGATTTGTGTGTGAATGTGTGTGTGTACTGATACTACGCATAATTACAGTAAAAATAGCTAACTAACACAGCTGCGGCTAATTATTAAGTTGAAGAGCTAGCATATTGAAAAGGTCTCTTTAAGGAAGGAATTTATAGTCATAATTTAGCTAATTTGTAATATCTATTAGAATCTAGCAAACTAACATATTTGTCTATTGTTGCAAACAAAAACCGACAAGGTAACTTAGCTGGCTTGACAGCGTAGCTAGCTCGATAGCTCAGCTAACGATATAAATGCGCAAGCCAATATCATTGTCAGCTAATTTGAACTTTTAAGCAATGAAATTTTAAAAGACTTTAAAGGTAACGTCTATATCAGATGCTGAGTGAAGCTACATTAGGTTAGCTAGCTAAGTGTGTTGTGTTGCTAGCAAACTCACTAGTATTAACTTGGGCAGACTAGTTTATTGCGTGCTTATTTCTGCATCATTACATTTTGTTGTGTTTTGTTTTCAGCTGGTCATTTTTTCAGTTGGCCCATCAACGCATACCGATGAAAAAACACAATCAGTGTTAAAGCTGACCTTCGGTAATTTTTTTCCTTGTTTTTGAACAATGTTGACGTGACTTGGGGATGTACTAGAACTTCCAAAAACTGAAAAATAAACAGAGAGAACAGGCCAATTAGAAAAGCCTGTCATTCATACATAGCATCGTGCATGTACCATCCCCCATCAACATATAACCAGCCATATCCGAATCAAGAAGATTGGGCAGAGTCATAAATATATAGTTATTCAGCAAAAGAACAAGCAGAGATGTTGGGGTAGAAAGCATGAGTGTGCTGTTCCAGGATGCAAAAAAAGAAAACCAGAGTCAACATAATCTACCAAAGAAATATAATATACAATAGAGTGGCTGAATTTCATTTTTAGGGAAGTCCCTGAAGATTCCCCGACCAATACTGAACTGCGCTAACGGCTCAGAGATGCAGACTGGATGCTAAGGTTAAGCCTCCGGGATTAGGCCGCCCCAACACAGTTCTGCTCCTGCCAGCGCCATCTCTTAACATCCCCAACCCATGCCGAGCTGCACTACTGGAGGGGAAATGCAGCCTGGATGCTAAGCTTAAGCCTCGGGAAATCAGACTGCCTAAGCTCATCGCCAACCAGCTCTGAGCCCCGCTACCAGAGTGGAGATGCGCCCTGGATGCTAAGCTAAAGCCTCAGGCAATCGGGCCAACTAAGGGAATATAAATACTGCTGCGCCTTAAATTTTTACAGAAACATGGCTAACTGGGGAGATCCTGAACACAGTTATTCATCTACAAACTTATTCCATACACCACAGTGATCTGACATCTGTACCCAATAAGAACATGTTTGCAATGCTTACATTTAATGACAGAGTGGTGCCAATTCCGTTGGAGACGACAACCAGTCTGCAAACCATAAGTAAATCGTTCAAAATTTCCAAAAAAGTCAAATGTTAAATCCTGTATTGAATATTACAATAGCTTGCACGACCAGACAAAGCCCTCAGTTAACCTTAGCCAGTCAGCTAACATTACAATTCTCTCCATTAGGATAAATTCAGATAAAACGTGTAGTTTCACATATGTAGTTAGCTACGTTATATGAATTGACCGTAACATTGCAGTAATAAGCAAATCGCATGGCCAATTCCCTCAGCCAATCAGAGCAAAGGTCTGCAAATTCAAAAATCAGCCTGTTTTATTCTGTAGAGTTTGTATACCATGCTAAAACAAAGAAGAAAGGCATTTTTTTTTTTAAAATACAAACCCTTGCAAACTTTATTTATTTTTAACAAATATTTATTTTTTTCTCATCTCATAGTCCCTCAAGAAAAATATATTCTTTACACTACAAATGTTATCCCAAATAGTCACTGCATCACACAATTGGCCCTTATGTCATGCATAATTTGTTATGTTAATGCCGTCTGGGTATGTATACAACCTTAAGATAGTTTAAGAAGAGGTCTCAGTCAAGGGCAAGTGGGTCATTTGGACAAGGCGGCTTTAAAAATCATGACTGGAATTCCTACATTTGTGTATCTTTTCCCTGAAACTGGAGACTCATAAAGAGCTTATAAAGCCCCATAGAACTACAGTGTGTGTCTGCGTCCACTTTTCCATCCCTCTGGACATTTCATTTGTCTGACACACAAAGCCATTCCCTGTAATTGGAGACACCACCTGTTCAATCAACAAACAGCTCATTCATTTTTAATTAAAACCCAACAATTAAACAGCAAACAGGAAATTTCAGAGCTTTTCAAATGAACACAGAGTGGAATAATAAAATAATAACATCGGAGGCCTTATGAAAGGTGACAACCCACTATCAAATGATCCCTGCTTGTGTGTGTGTGTGTGTGTGTGTGTGTGTGTGTGTGTGTGTGTGTGTTAGCCTCGAGGTTTTAATATCACAACACACAAAGTGGTGTGTGTTAAACTCAGAACACATCATGTGATTATCAGCACCCATCTGAAGTGGAACAATGACATATCCATGGTGAAACTTCAGCACTTTCTGACCCAACAAAACGTTCATTACAAATGTCCAGGTTAGCAAATGTATGTCAAAACTCACAAATGTGCCTCATTAGGCCTTAAGTCATGCTTAATCAGTTGCTATGGAGCATAAATAACAAATATATTGCATAATTATCTATGGTCCATAATTAGCTATGGCTTATGTTGTATAATTCGCTATTATGTAACTAGTGACTATGTTACATACTAGCTGTGTCACATAATTGGCAACAATGTTGCATGATTAGCCTTTATGTCTTGTAATTAGCCACTATGTTGCATACATAGCTGTCGTGTCACGTAATTAGCAATGGTGGTGCAAAGTTAATCTGTTTTGTCACATAGTTGGATTTTATGATGATAATTCTTTGCTATGATGAATAATTAGCTTCAAAGTCGAAGAATTAGCAAACATCTGCAGGTGAATGCCTTTAAGTTTGTGATTGGCTGATCAAATGCCGAAGGAGCAGATGTCAGTCTACCAAGTACAGAAGGTGTTTATCAGCAGGATGAAGGGGAGGTTAAAGACCTGCGCCGTGCTCAGTATCCACCTCCTGCTAGCCAATCATCAACCACATCAGATCAGCTGCATCGCACAAAACCAATAATAAGTGCTTCCTTCCTTATCTGCCAGCGTGATAAATTACACGGCCGGAATAAAGCGAATAAGAAGCTGGAGTGGAGATGGATATCAGAAAATGAAATATAACGCACATACGGTGCGGCTCTCACATCCTCCAGCGTTTTTAATAAAGGTGATACGTTCTGCTTTTCCACAGCTACCACTTGTGTTTGATTTTTTTTTTTTTTTTTTATTCTGCATTGTTTTACAATATATACACCGTTTCCTGCAGTACATGGCAATATTCTAGAAAGACACTGGCTGTTCACTTTATTAGGAACACCTGTACACCTGCTCATTCATGAAATTCCCCGAACAGACAATAATGCAGTGCGTCATACATAAAATCATGCAGATGCAGGTCAAGAGCTTCAATCAAAATGAGTTCTCAGTGACTTTGAATATGGTATAGTTGTTTGGTTTGAATATTACAGAAACTGCTGATCGCCTGGGTCGCTAGAGTTTACACAGAATGGTGTGAAAAACAAACAAACAAACCAACAAAAACCATCCAGTAAGCATGACTTCTGTGATCAGACATGTCTTTTCGGTGAGAGATGTCTGAAAGGAATGGCCAGACTGGTTCGAGATGACAGGAAGACTATGGGATGTTCAAAAAGTAAACATGGGTGCGATGATCAAGTGTCCACAATCTTCTTACATCAAACCTCATATCAGATGGGCTGCTGCAGCAGAAGACCACATCGGGTTCCACTCCTATCAGCCAAGAACAGGAATCTGAGGCTACAAGTCGGGAAAGACGCATAGGCAGTTCAAGATTAAAAAAGAAAAAAACTGTAATAGCTTCAGGACCCTGTAGACCCCTGGCCCTCTGTTTCTAGAGATCAACATCCTCAGAGATGTATATACTCTTAGAACTCAGAATATATTCTGTTTTTGTCATGTTGGAAACAACATTATATTCCAAAAGCCTATGTTGCCCGAGCCCAGGATATCCAGACCCCTATATTGATGTGAGGGCTTTATGTATTCAGGAACTATGTTTTTAGGACCCTAGATTCTCAGGGAACCTATATTCTAATGGTCATATTTTTCCAGAGACCTGTGTTCCCAGGGCCACTTCAGGCACGGTCCTATATTCCCAGGGCCCCATGTCTCCTCGATCTAATAACAGCTCGGTCAGTTGTCATGTCAGCCCCATGTCACATCAGCCTAATTTCACCTCAGCCTCATGTTCCCTATGTCACCTTGACCCTATATCACCTCATTCATATGTCAATTTCGGTTTTGTGTCAACTCAGCACTTAATACCCAGGGCCCTGTGTCACCTCAGTCACTTTATCTTGACCCACGTCGCATAAGCCTTATTTTACCTTAGCTCTACCCAATGTCACGTCGACTCCATGTTTTCCCAGCTGTATATCACCGCAGCCCTTTACTTCCCAGACTGCAAGTCATCTCAGCCTTATCTCAACTTAGCCCAATATTCCCAGGGCTCAATGTAACCTAGGCCTAATGTCACCATATCAGCCCAGCAATGTTAGCTCAGCTCTATGTCATCCTGGCACTATGTCACCTCAGCTCTTTATACGTAGGGCTCTGTGTGATCTCTGCCCTATGCCCTTTATCCCAGCGCCCTGTGTCACCTTGGCCTAATGTCACATTGGTCCTATATTCCCATCTCTACCCTATATCAGCTCAGTAATACGTCATCAGAGCTCTCTGTCATCTCTGCCCTAGGTCACCTCAGCCAATTTACACCTCCTCCCTATATTCCCAGAGCCATATGTCACCTTGGAGACATGTCACATTAAAGAGCCCCAATCAACCAATACACTCATCAGCAATGTCCATGAGGATAGATTTCTTAGTGTGTGTTCATGTGTGCTTGTTTGAAATATATTCGGGTAGCGTTGTACAAGCAAACTTGACACACCAAACGTCTTAACTGATCAAACAAGACGAACGCTGTGGACATTTCATTTCTGTCTGAAAAGTATATTAAAGAGAAACATTAGAACCAATCTTCAGGACAACAAGTGAGCTTGAAGATATCAACATATGGAACGGAGAAGGTGATGGAAAATACATCCTGTTTCGACTCGGCAGGCCAAGACATAAAGACGTAAACACTAACTGGTGAGTGAGTGTGTGTGCGCGCGTACGAGTGCGTGTGCATGTGCACGTGTGTGCGTGACGTTGGAAGCTGAAATGCTGTAATGCTGAAGCAATGCAGGAGAAATAAAGAGCATGTGTTAGAATTGTTTACAGGCAGCCGATCATTTTGGAAAATTCTGAACGGTGCTGATAGTTTATAAAGTTACAAAAGAAATTTTTATTAAATTTCATCTTTTGAAACAGTACTTCTGAAATACATATTGAACTTAATGGAGCCAAGAAGGAAACGTATGTTATTGTTAATGCTACGAAATGTGTTCATATCACACAGAAAAAAACAGAAAAAGTGTCATTTTCTTAAAAAAACAATAAAACTAAACAAAACAAAAGAACCACCACACACACACACACACACACACACACACACACACACACACACGCACAAAAAGTATCACCTTGTCATAGACTTTAAT
>JAQQZX010000010.1:11895256-11906893 GCA_030068355.1 Notoglanidium maculatum | reverse complement strand
TCTCTCTCTCTCTCTCTCTCTCTCTCTCTCTCTCTCTCTCTCTATATATATATATATATATATATATATATATATATGTATATGTATGTATCTTTCTGTCTCTCTCTCTCTTGCTCTTTCTCGGTCTAGAAGTTAATACTGAGCAGGTGGAATGTATAAGCAATAAATGCTGTATAAATAAATGTCTCCTTTCAGAAAACTTCACCACATCAACGATTACACACTTTTTAATCTGTTTATGTAGAGCATCCGCTGCACAACTCCCTGTGAATGAGCGGTTACTATAGAAACGATAATACAGTGCATTAATAGAAAACTGAGATTTGCAGCTGCACTATTGTCAGAGCTGCTGTTATAGAGCATTAATCAATACCTTCTAACCTGTAAGTTTTGAGTTGTGGATTAATAATAAGTACTGAATTACTTGATATCTAAGGTCTATACAAACAACATGAATACATAATATAGAAATACCCATTTTTGAAAGCTAGATCCCAAGTTAAAGGTGAAAGAGACTAAAATGTCTTTCCGTTTCATTGTTTCTAAACAATACGGGATGCCTGAAAGTGAGCGAAAGGAACCAAGTCATGTTTTTTTTTACATCTATTCATGGTGGTTTGTTGGGGTTTTTTTTATTTCCAGAGTGTCAGAACCACAGAACAATGTTGCTGGTAGTTTTATGCAATTCCAGAGCCTTGTTCATTATTCGGATCGAGCCGATCAACAAAGAAAAACAAACAAAACATCTAAAAAAAGTGTTGAATAGTTGAATAGCCAGGTAAATTCATCAGGAAAATCCATGACCAATCAACAGAATTCTGTATCTTTAAGCCCTGAACCTAAAAGTTTCTTGTTTGATGATTAGCATTAACCTGGGAGCAAGAACTAAAAGGGTTTAGGCTTAGGAAGAAAACATCAGTGGAAACCTTTTCTGAAGAAAAAGTCCTTATAAAGGTTCTTCTGATCAAAATGTATCGCTCTATAAAGATATGTTGAAATGTGGATTTTGAGTTCCCAAGTTCCTTAAAAAGGTTCCTTTGATGGAAACTTGCCCTATTATATCAACAAATGAGCAAATTAGCATTGACTTTGTGGCAGAGTTCTTGGAACTGCCACTCAGGAACCCAAAGGAAATATGTTTTTTGAAAAAAGTTCCTGAAAAGGTTCCTCTCGTGTAGACATGTCCTGCAGCAGCGGTTGTCGACCTGTCGATCGCAATCTACTGCTTGGTTGCCAAGGGATTTTTAGTAGATTGCAACCATTTGTGTACTGCAAATGATCCCAACACGTTTTAAAATAATAAAAAATGTGACAGTGAAAGATCCACTGGTTGGCTAGGCACTAAAGTATATTTAATTGTATAGGTGGTGTTTCCGTCTATGTCAAGTCAACCTGCTCTTAAGCTACATAGTAGGCTAATGTTAACTCTGTATGTGTCCATATTTGTCAATGAGCAAGGAAACCATGGCCAGGCAATGGAAGATGGCTAATATATGTCATTTCCATGACAAATTGGAAAATGAATTAGGTTTTACAGTGGTGAACGAAAAGATTGTCTGCTTGATAAGTTGCCAGGCTTTATTGTTTTCAAAAAGGGATAATTTGGAATGGCATCATGCCATTTAACATCTAAAATTCAAGACCAAAAATACCAAAGAAAAAAAAAAGTCTTAAAATTGGTTTTAAAAGCCCAGCAATCACATTTCATAAAACGCACAGAGAGCGCTAAAGCTTCTACCAAGGTGTCATCCATCTCCTGGCCAAGCACAATAAGCCCTTTCACCGCCTGTGAGTTTTTAAAAGAAGTGATGATGGTCATTGCTGTAAAGAAGGAGACATAAAAACAGCAATTAACAGTGGACTAGCAATGGGAATGAGAAGAGTGGCGAGAAGTTGTTATCCAAGGACGTTTCTGGTTAGAGTCTAAAGGATTTACGAATGCTTTTTAACAAACGCAAAGTATTGCACACGTCTGACTTAATAGACACCTGAATGACTGCATTAGGCTGGCAGTCTCAACCTGGGCTTCAAAATAAAATGCACTCTCTCTCTCTTTCTCTCTCTCTCTCCCACACACACACACACACACACACACACACACACACACATTCAAAGTGCAGCCTGTCATTTTACTGAGAGAAGGAGAGGAAACCGAAGGTGCTACTGTGCTTACAACCGAAAAAACTTGACCACGTCAACAATTGGATGAATATATATATATATATATATATATATATATACATTTTTCTAACTTACCATAACTTTTTATATTATTATCAGTCTTAGATTATGTGGAGTGTCCATACAAGTCCTTGTTTATGAGCTGTTACTATAGAAACAGTAACAGAATAATATTATATAGAATATTATATCTTATATAATATAATACTATAATATAATATAAAATAATTAGAAGGAGCACATTAATATTAATGTTTCATGTTACAGCCGGAACTACCTATGCTGTTACATGTAAATAATTCATATCTTTAGACCAATCAGATTTGAGCATTCAACCGCACTATGGTATAACATGTATTAACGGTATTATCATGTTTCTGCTCTTATGGTTGCCTATTGATATTTGAGCCATGTTAATGGTTTTGCTTTGATTATTGAATCATGTACTATTCGATGAAGTGCTTTACCCTTGGTAAGCTTTCTCTAACATCTTTCTTTTGGCAAGATGTTGTTTATAGTGTCATAGAGCTTGTTCTTGGTCTTTCCTGGCACCTTCACTGTGCACAAAAATGACTATTTCGTGCCAGGATGAGGGGCGGAACTAGCACTTGTGGTTTGAATAACAGTTCTATTCATATCGAGTACAACTTAATCACCAGGACACCTAGGAAATTTACATGCTGTGTGTGTGTGTGTGTGTGTGTGTGTGTGTGTGTGTGTGTGTGTGTGTGTGTGTGAGAAGGGGAACCTGCTCTCACATTATTTAGAGATGAAGCAGCAGCTGGTGCTTCCAGATGTTCATTTTTCATTTCACATTCAATTCTATACCGGTGATCTAACAGCTAATGTCTGTGAAATAATTACAGCTAATCTGATTAGCATCAAAGTGTACAGCTAAAATTTGCTTAAAATTAAGCGGCGTATCATTTTTTGAAATTGCATCAAGAACAGTGCAGGGCATTAAAGAGGGAAAAAATAGCAAATATTGGTACATGCAATTAATTAGCCAGGACATGCTTTCTTACAGGCTACTGTTGTAAACAAGGTGGTTATTAGCATCCAATTAAGTCGAAGCAGTTAGCATATTAGGCTTATTAACCTTCACTCTGCCCACTGTCCATCCATTCATTATCTATACTGCTTATGCATTAAGGATCACAGGGAAGCTGGAGCCAATCCAAGTTGACTTTGGGTGAGAGGCACTCTTCCCACTAGCCAATCACAAACTTCACTGCTTAGCATTAGTAAAGTTTGAGCTAATGTTAGCTCAACCAATCTACTTAGCCTAGCTACAATTAATATTATCTTTCTGTTAAGTAGCTAGCCAAGTTTGAAAACATACTAGCTATTTGTGTGTGTGTGTGTGTGTGTGTGTGTGTGTGTGTGTGTGTGTGTGTGTGTGTGTGTGTGTGTGTGTGTGTGTGCAAAATCCAAATTTTTAGTCAGGATGAAGTTAAATACTGTAATGGTCAAGCTCTATAATTCATGCAGTACATCAACACTTCAAGCTAATGTTTTTAGCTTATACTATTTCAAGTAAGCATGTGCTGATAGTCAGTTATGTGATAAAATTTCATGCTGATATTTCAAGCGGTTAGCGTATGAGTCTGGTGGACATTAGTGTTATTGTGGCACAAACAGGGTGTGAGCATATCAGTTTTGTTCATTAGCCAATCACAATAACCATGAAATATCCATAGTAACCAACAATAAGCAATGACATAAACATTAGCATAAATGTCCATTTGTTTGTAGTGCACATAATACTGGATTTTAATTTCATATTTCAATGCTTAAATGATAACATTACTTTTCCATCATTAGCTGTTCACTATTAGGTAGCTAGCCAGTTTAGTGTGTTGTTTTACTATGATGCTAAAAGTGAACGCTAATATATATTCCAGTGACCTCAAATACAGTGGATTAGCCATGGCCTGTCACCATGACAATGGTGTTCAGTGTGTTTAGCTAGCTCAGTACGCTATAAGAGTGCCATTACTAGCTTTAAAGTAATGATGTCTAACTCCTTCCACGAGTATTGTACACAGTAGCTGTTATTGCGACGTGTCCAGACATGAAACTTGCCTGCTGTAAACACAGAACACAACCTTTGTGTTGCTGCACAACCGCTAGTCACTAACAGCTTAATTATTTCATAAGGAATGGCAATATAGGTGCAATTAAAGTGTAGCTATTAGATAGTTTCATGTGCTTAAATTGAAATAAACAGCTTTTCCTTCAACAAAGGCTAATAAGCTACTGAAAATAACAGCCCATTCCAGCATCTCCTGAAATTCAGACATGACACACAAACACAGAAAGACACGAGAAACCTTTCCTTGGCGAGAACGAGGGTTTGATCTCAGATCACTGTTTTGTTTTATCCAGAAAAAAGAAAATTTGAAACCAATGTGTAAAATGTATACATTATGCACTATATCTATTTCGTGCAGTGAAGAACATTTTTCGAGCTGTGAGATTTTTAAAAATGATTTAAAAAGAAATAAAATACACACCATAGATAAATATTACAGTCAGCAGATGTTAATTTTTTTTATTTCTTTTTGTGAAGTTAAAGCCTAAAGAAAAAATTTTTTAAACCTTTTTTTAATAGAGAAGCCTTTAAAAAGGCTTTTATATAGAAAAGATTTCTAAAGTGTAGCACCTTTTTTTATTTAAAATTGGCTCATTGTCATTTTTATTTAAAATAATGTAAAACGTTGACTCATTTACATATTTAGGATACAGCTATGATTTAAGGACGCATGTCTTTTGTGTCTCGGCCTAATTAAAGAGCCACGAGGTTAAAGATCAGCATGTATTAATTCAACAAATTCTGCTGTATTTGTCGTTACAGAGCAACAGAATATTTCTGCGGAACCGCTGAGATTAGGAGAAAAAAGGGGTTTTGTTAGTGTGCTAATTTACATATTGCTGAATTGCAACAGTCGCGATTAACAACTGGAAAGAAAAACGATGAATCATCCCGAGTGATGTTTATTTGGCAAAATTTACTTATGTGTGATTTATGATTGCGTGCTAAACACCTCCTGATCTGTTGCCATTTCATACAAAACTGTAGATGTATTAAAGAATAATTTATCAGCACTACAGAAACATGACAAGTGCTTGGAGTAAACTGTGTTTTTGCAACACACCCAGATTGACGCTGGGATTTACAAGTAGCACAACTGGCTGCTTATTTCAGTGCCTCGTTATTTAGCATGCGTGGGAGGCAGAAATCTTGGCTTCAGCGAGTTCTAATGGGGCAGCAGGCCTTTCCCCTTGTGTATTGTTTTAATCTCATTTCGTGCGCCTCATGCCCGTGTCCCCGGGTGGGAATAAACGAGTGGTGTTTGATCGTTTCATCTCTTCCTTGCGCTTCATTTCGTCAGTGCCCATGGCCTGAGTTTTTTTTCTTTTGTTTTCTGCCACTGTTTGATTTCAGCAGGGAAATCGATTGTCTGTAGCATCGCTGTCAAACAGATGTGCCGCTGCTGCGTCGCCACGTCAGCTCAAAATTGCATTACACCTGATGAAAAATGAGTGGATGTACATCTCGCTGCAGGAACAGCACTAGGACAGTGTAAGCAACCTCACAGGACAAGCTATCAAAGCATGCATCATGAATACATAACCAGTCTTCTGTACTGAAGGTCAGCCAGCTAAGGAAGAATTAATAAAAATAATCCATATCCCAATCAGGATACATTACGTCCTGGAGAAACAGTCATTTAAATAAATAGATATGCTCATGTGTATAATATTCCTTTATTGCTTTTTTTCTCTCAATATATGCTGTCTTGATTTATGATTTTCTTCAGATATTCCTTGCTTTTTTTCTTAGTGGAAGCTTTAACAGTTAAAAAAAAAAATGATGTAGTGCTAACAATGTAGGCAGTATCATCTGGGGGGGATTGCGGGGTGAGGATGTAGTGTTGGGGTAGTAAAAACACATCAACATTATCACAGATTGAGCAGAATGGTAAAAACAGCATATGTTAACATATTAACATTTACAGTTTTGCGCATAATTTAAAAAAAAATTGTCAAAATTATACTAAATTATTCTTGACTGAAACTCAAGTAATTGTACTCAAGTATTTCAAAGTAACTAATTTTTACTGAATTGAACTAACATCAAATAATAACCATTTTTAAAGGTTACCAAGGTTAAGGTGAATTTTGGGGAGGAGTTAGTCTTTGTACCTTTTATTTAATAATAGCAGATCTGATACTGGTGCAGCTACAAAATATAGAAAATCAAGTTTATATATTAATGCATTCATTCTAATGTGTTAGTATTTCTATAGTAACAGTTCATTCATGGCAGATGCTCTGCATAAGCAGATTAAAAAACCTGTGTAATCATTAATATGGAGAGGTTTTCTGTTAGGAGGTGTATATTTAACATTGAGAGAAGGAGTCTCCTGTGTCAGCACTTTATAACAGTCAGAGGGAGGCCTTTGAATTTTCAGACACAGGAAAGTTTTAAGCTCAGCGGAGTTTAAACTTTGGTTTATTCCAGTGAGATCCAGTGATTTTTGTCAGAGCGCAGTCTTTAACCGTATGATCTTCAATATGAAAAAGTCTGCTGAAAAGGTTAACAAAAGGCCTGTCTGTGGCTTCTTAACACATGTGAACCTTTGACTCTGAACCTTTGAGAAGTTCCATAGTGCTAAGGTGATTATATGAGTTGTAGATATATGTGATTAGAAGCAGGTGAGCATCTGATGACTCAAGCTTTTGACATAAATGTTTCAAATAATAAAAAAATAAACCTCAGATGTTCAAACCAAGCATGTATACAACAGATTTCAGTCTAATTAATGCTTTACAATATTTTCTCACCTAAGTGCTATTCTTTCTTTTGTTTCTCCTCTGGTAACTAATTTGTCCTTTTTCCTTTTTCTTGTCATTGCAGACACCCAAGAGAGACAATGCTGGGCAGGATTGTGTTCCTTTGTTCCTTTTTAGCTTGTGCTAGTTTTCAGGAGGATGAGACCCCTAAGGTATCATTTGGAGGAGCTTGTGAAGTGCTGTGCACCTGTGAGGAGAAAGATGGAATGTTGCACATAAACTGTGAGGAGAGGAACATAAACAAGATCTCTCAAGTCCAAGTACCTTCAGATAGACCCTTCCATCTGAACCTATACAAAAACGACATTGTAGAGCTACTCCCCGAGGACATGGAGGCTTTCAGGAATGCAGTCACCTTGCATCTGGGCAGTAACAGTATCCAAGAGCTGGTGCCTGGAGTTTTCAGTGCACTAGGCTCCTTGAAGAAGTTGCACATTAACAGTAATTTCCTGGTGATGTTAAAGGAGGATACTTTTCACGGCTTGGTAAATCTGGAATACCTCCAGGCAGACACAAACTTTATCCGATTTGTGGAACCTGGGGCTTTCAGCAAACTTGTACGTCTCAAAGTCCTGATCCTCAACGACAACTCTATTCAGTTTCTTCCCAGCAACATCTTTCGATTTGTTCCTCTTACTCATTTGGATCTACGTGGAAACAATCTGAAGACTCTGCCTTACGTGGGCTTTCTGGAGCACATTGGGCGCATCATTGAGCTTCTTCTAGAGGACAATGACTGGGACTGTGACTGCCATAACCTTCAATTGAAGGTCTGGATTGAGAACATGCGAGCACAGTCGGCCATTGGGGAAGTGGTTTGCAGCAGTCCCCAGCATCTCAGGGGTATCCCTCTGGCCAAAGTGAAACGGGATATATTGTGCCCATCCCATGCAGATATAAACTTTGAAGAACCATCCAAATCTCTGGACATGGTGGTCACCCCTTCCACAAAGGTGGTCCAAATACCAGACTCAAGAAATGATGCAAAGATCCCTACATCTTCTCTGGCCCCAAAGACAAATTGCGCCTTACAGTGTTCTTGTCATAACCATCCCAGTGCTGGGTTCCTCATCCATTGTGAGGATCAGGGCATCCAGAGGATATCGGATCTTGGAATTTTTCAGCAAAGCCCGAGTAAGCTTGTTTTAACTGGCAACATGATAGAGAGACTCCTAAAATATGATTTCGTCACATATGACAGTTTGGAATTGCTGAATCTGGCAAACAACCAAATAAACTATGTAGACAATGAAACTTTCCTGAGTTTGAGCAATCTTAAAAAGCTGTACCTGAATGGAAACAGGATAGAAAAGATTACCGCAACTGTGTTTGTGGGACTCCATAATCTGGAATACTTGTACTTGGAATATAATGCAATCAGGGAGATTGAGGCAGGATCATTTAACCCTTTGACAAACCTAAAGCTCCTGTTCTTAAACAACAATCAGCTCAGTGCTTTACCAGCACAGATATATAGAAACGTGCCCTTGACCAAGTTGAATTTGCGGAGCAACCTATTCATGCACCTGCAGGTCAGCAATGTGTTGGAGCAGCTTGATTTCCTGGAACAGATTTACCTTGAGGAGAATCCTTGGGACTGCACATGTGATCTAGTCAGCATGAAGCAATGGTTGGAGAAGCTGAGAAAGGATATGGTAGTGGGCTCCATCTTGTGCCACACTCCCAAAAAGATGGTGAATGCTGATGTTCGGAACCTGAAGCATGATGTTCTCTGCCCTGGTTTAGTCACCCACAACTCTCTGCCTTCAAGTGAATTTGGGGATGTAACAACAGAAGCACCAGAAGGAGGCATAACGAGCTTCTTTAGATCACTAACAGAAGCTGTTCCTCTTTCTGTCCTCATCCTCTGCCTTCTTATTCTCTTCCTTACCATCATTTTCTGCTCTGCTGGGATCATCGTCTTTGTCTTGCACCGCCGGCGCAGGCACTCCAAGAAAAAGCAAGCTGAGGAACAGCCTCGTGAAAACAGCCCAATCCACTTGCATTACAGCATGTACGGACAGAAAACAACCCATCACTTGGCTGAGAGGCATGACACAAACATGTACGATGAACCTTCCCGAAGTCCCATCGTTCAGGTTTGCAGGAACCCCAGCTATTGTTCACAGCACAAAGAATATGACACAGAGGACTACGACACAGAGAAGCCAAATCGGCTTCGCCACAGCATCATGGATAAGGAGAATGGCTCTCCCCTTATAGGGTCAATGAAGTACAAGGCTGTGTCCCATGAGTATCCTGCTGATTTTGTTTCTTTGGGTGACAAGGGATCTTTGTACAAAAACATCCTGGAACGGGAACGTGAACTTCAACAACTTAGCATCACAGAGTATCTCAGGAAAAATATCTCACAGCTACAGGACGTGCAAGCCCCCGGGCATCATCAAGAGCTCAAACTGATGGAGACGCTTGTGTACACCAGGCCGAGGAAGGTTATGGTGGAGCAGACTAAAAACGAGTACTTTGAACTGAAAGCTAATCTACATGCAGAACCGGATTACTTGGAGGTACTTGAGCATCAGACAGCTTTTAACTGAGATGCAGCATACTGTAACACTTTAATATCAGACCTGCTTCGAGAGATAACACCCAAAGTGCCTTGCAGAGTTTTAAGCAGACATGAAGTGCAGCTGCTCATCTTTGTGAATGTGGTAATTTAAGGGAATGCAGTGGAGTGTATGTTAATGAAGAGGAAGCTTGCCCTTGACCTACTTTTCATAGCTTAATGTCAAATAAGGTCATTGCCTATTCTGTTGAGTCTTGACAATTTGCCATAAATATCACGTGCCATTTGTCAAATGCAGCCACTTTCAGTTGGGTACCATAGGACACATTTGTCAACTTGTCACCTTGTACAATCTTAAAAATCTTAAACCCTTAAGGGTTTTTGAGTTCTTCCTTTGGAGGAAACCCTTAAAGATTCTGTGTAGAATCCTGCCATTAATCCAGAGACAAAGTAGAGACATTACTCTAGCTAGAGACATTAATCAGGACGATTGTGGTTCTGATTTGACCAGTGTTCGTAACCACTTTTATCTCTGCCCCAGGTCCCAAAGTGATTCACGTTATCTGGGCAAGCAAGAGGGGTTAACAACAACATAGCCTTACAACATACAGAAAGGATTCCACATAGAACACTTTATGGAATCTAAGACTACTTAATTACCTCAAAAACCATCAAATTATTGGCCATTATTTTCTTCTTAATACCTAGAAGCTATTTTGGTACTTGGCACACTCTTCCACAGTTCTTTATAGGATCATTTGATAATGAAGGGTTGTCAGCCTCCTTATAGGATTCTATATTGAGTCAAATAACTTTTAAGGATGTTCAATTATGGCATGTTTCCCCTGGACGTACCAGGCATACTTGTGCAAAATTTCATTATCTCTCTTGCTTGCCCCATTATCATGTGAGCCAAGTCAGGACATGTGGGTGGAGTTGAAATTAGTGGTCCCCACTGATTGGTCAAAAAGCTTTGTGATGGGGAACATCAGGATACAGATAGTCCTGGCACTTTGTTACCAAGCTGTGCTGTCCTTTATGGTGGAAAAGTGCAATTAAAGTCTAAATCTCCTTGTCTTCCATGCAGTGAAGGTTAATGGTCCTCAAGATAGTTCCTTATTGGCTGTTGGAGTGGAGTTGGTGGACTGTTTCTTATTATACACTGCTGTACCGTGACTCCTTGCACCATCACCACGTTCCCATGTTGGTTAATTTCTTGGGTAAAGTGGTGCCATTACTTGGTGCACAGGAACAGATGACCTGTGCAGAAGGTGCAACTGATAAATTGTCAGAATGGTGTCATTTGTATGTCTTCTGTGCATTTTACATGAAGTCATATTTATTTATTCCTGACATTTTTGGGCAAAAAAAGTAAGTTTATGTCCATAACATTTTTATCTGGTGCATCTAATCACAATCACAATCCCACATTTCCTGTGGGTCATAATTTTACAGAAAACAAAAAAAGATTTGCACTACTCAAAATGCCATTTAAGTGATGGCACTTGACAATCAAGTGTAGCTACTGGCGTGTACAAGATTGACATGTACATTTTTGTTTTTTCAATTTTGATTTTCATTACTCTACATAATCTTACAAAGTCTTTTGTCTCAGCATGATAAATAATTATGCAGGGTGGTTTGAAAGGATTTGCTGTATGTAAGAGCACCATAGCTTTATTTTGTACTGATGTAGATCAGAGTTTATTTATTCTGTATATATTTGTACATAATGGAACATTTCTATGTATGTGTGCCTTTTGATGTTGTAATGATGGATGTAAATAAAAGTTACAGTGTAGTGTACAGTAAAAATTAGCATCAATATCATACTAACACTGGGTTTATCTCTATCTTTAATTGCTATCATTTAGATATGCAATTAACAGTACTCTATTGAATTGTAGAATAATATAGCATTTTACCACCATTTACCACCTTAACTACAATATTATTTGATGCAAATTTAATAAAGCAGATTATATATAAGTGATCCAGTGATCCTGACCCCTTCTGCTTTCCGGGCCTGCCTGACCCATCCCGGTGTCCTACTCCTGGTTGAAGTCATC
>JAQQZX010000010.1:11805160-11818466 GCA_030068355.1 Notoglanidium maculatum | reverse complement strand
CTCGCCCGAAGATGCTGGGATTGGCTCCAGCTTCCCCGCGACCCAGACGGATAAAGTGCTATAGATAATGGATGGATAATAAAATGTAAAAAATGATTACTTTTTACCATTAAAATAATCCCTTTCCTTCTTTTTCTCCTTATGATTCTTATCTTTTCTCTATAGTTTTTCTTTCCTTTCTTGTTTGTTTTACTTTCTTTCTTTCTTTTTGTTTTTCAATTGAATCATTCTTTATTTCCTTTTCCCCTTTCATTGTTATATATCCTTCCTTTCTTTCAATTTTTCATTTTTCTTGCTTTCATTATTGGATTTCTTTTCTTTACGCACATTCTTTATCTTAGTTTATTATCTCTTCTTTATTTTTTCCTTTACTTTATTTTTCATATTCTTTTATCCTTCCCCCCTTCCCTTATTTCATTCTTTTATTCCTTTTCTCCTATTTTTCATGTGTGTGTATGTGTGTGTGTTCAGGGTCATTTTAAGGTAAGAAGGTAATTACGGAGTTTGGATAAAACAGTGGGAATATTGCTGAGAGGCAGAAAGCGATTTAAAAAGGTCAGCAGCTGAGTTGCTCTCAAAGTCATGGCTAAAAAACAACAGGAACAAAACATGGCGCTGTGATGGATCACCAATTTATACAGAAAATAGAGAAGAACCTGCTGTGGAGCACCGAGCGCTCACAGCTAACGGGAGGTCAAAGAACACAAAGTGGAGGAGAGGCTTCGTCCTGAACAATGGACCTCACTGCTGTTGATGTGCATAGCAGAATTTTAGCCATTTTACAAAGTTGTAGCTTTTATGAATATAGCATTTAAACAATAAAATAAAGTGTAAAACTTCATTTTGTGGAACTCAGAGTTAGCATCTATATGTTTTCTGTCACGCTTCAGCTGAATTTTAGCTGATTAGCTAGCAGGCTACTTGCTAGCCACTTCACAGGCTGCAATTTTCAGTAATCCAATCTGAAAACAAAATGTCTGGTCCACATTGTGCTAACATGTGTTTATGTTGTGGAAAAACAATTTGTTCAGCTCATATGTAAAGCTTAAGGAGCTTATCAAGGAAGCTAAATAATAGTAGCATGACTACTGTTGTCATGTGGTGATGTCAAGTGATCAGTTTAGCTAGTAGCTAAGAATACTTATAAAATACTGTTAGCTAACTAGTTAGCAGAAGCTAATTACCTAGCTTTTTTTTAACCACACAGCTCCTGTGGGTAGATTTTGCAGCTTTTTTGCTAGCTGTCACTAGTTAGCTAGCTGTTATTCAGCTAATCAGTTCAAATGACAGGCAGCTTGAATGGAAGCAGCACCGAAAAAAGAGGAACAGATGAATTAAAGTGGAACACACAAATAAAGAGAAGAAAAGTTTCAGAGGAAAATGTCTCTTTGGGAATGTCTCACAGACGGACACGACTCTTTTCTATATTACTCGCCAGAAAAGGCAGCCACGGCTCATCAATGTTTCATATGCAAATGAGGCTCATTAGAATTAATGATTGTCCTCATTTAACCAGAGACAGGAGATGAGAGAAGGAAGACATGAGAGAGAGATGATGTGGAAAAAAAGATGTGATGTAGAGAGAGGGAGAGAGATTATTTAAATAAAGAGAGAGATGATGTGAGGAGAAAAAGACATGTCTTAGTGAGAAAAGATGATATGAAGAGAGTAAGACAGTGTGGAGAAAGAGGTGATGTATAGACAGAGAGAGAGACAGAGAGAGAGAGAGATTGATGGTGTGAAAAGAGAAGATTTGAAGAGAAAAAGACGTGTCTCAGCAAAGGAAGGCAACGTGGAGACGATGTAAGGAGAAAAAGATGTGTCTTACTAAAGAAAGACAATGTGGAGAGAAAGAGTGTGAGAGAGAGAGAGAGTGAGAGAGAGAGAGAGAGACTGTGAGAGACTGACAGAAAAACTGACTAAAGAATCATCATGTCAGGATGAATTAATATTAATAGGCCGTAAATCTCTGTGCTAATTGATTTCCTCCCTTTCTCAGTTTCATCCTTATCTTTCTTTCCATCATTCTTTTTTCTTGCTTTTAGTATTATTTTCTTCCTTTCACTTTTCACTTTCTTTTATCCTCTTGTTGCATTTTTCCTTAGTCTTTTTTTTTCTCTTTATTGATGTTTTGAGCCGGATTACTGAGTGAGATATTTTAAGTCGATTTTTATTTCTTTTTCTTTGTCTTTCATTTCGGCTAGAACAAGCAAGACACTTAAGACAGTTAAACAGAGAGACAGGTAGACCTTTGCACACATAGACAGGTAGACAGACAGCCAGCTAGGCAGATAGATAAACAGAGAGATGGATAGAGAGTCAGATAGGCAGTGAGACAGGCAGACAGATAGACAATCTGATATGCACACAGATAGACAGAAAAACAGACAGATGGACAAAAACCCGTCAGATAGACAGAAAAACACACAGACAGTCAGATGGACAGTTAGACAGACAGACATTTACACAGGCAGAGAGGTAGAAAGACAGGCAGACATGCATTCAATAAGGCAGACAGATAGATGGTCAGATGGATGGATAGACAACCAGACAGTTCTACAGGCAGAGAGGTAGACAGCTAAACAAAAACAGTCACATGGACTGACAGATACGCAATCAGATGTGCAGACAGTCAGATAGACAGATGGGTAGGTAGACAGACAGTTAGATACATAAACAGATATTTAGACAGTCAGAATCACAGACAAACTGATAGACAGACAGACAGGTAAACAGGCAGAGAGACAGACAGACAGGTAGATCTTCAGATGGCCAGGTAGACAGTCAGACATGAAGGTAAACAGTCAGATACGCAGACGCACAAGGACGAGAAAGGGGACAATATATCTGTTAACTTGTTGACTAAATAAATAAAGCTAAACCAATAATGAGACTAAATACATGTGCAGTGATGTGACACACAGAGGGGTGTCCCCAGGGGCCTGGAGAACTAAATTAAGGGTCTAATCTCTCTCCCTCCTTCCCCGTGTGTGTGTGTGTGTGTGTGTGTAAGTAAGTAACAGAAGTAGGAAGATGGAGGACTGGAGGTTTTTTTTCCCTTTTTAATCTTCTGGGTGGAGAAATGGAGAGATAATCCCTATGAGGGGCACAGTTCAGGGTAATTTACAATAACGGGGTGATTAGATAAATGGTTGCCACGTTTGGAGCACAACTCTCTCTCTCTCGCTCTCTCTCTCTCACACTGCGGCTTTACTAAATCAGAAGCACCTGGAGGAACACCTCAGCTCTCATGTGGAGGAGATTTACAGAGAGATTTAAAAAGGTGCTGAGCTTTACGGTTCTGTCTCAAATCCTGCACTGTGAATTGCATTCATACACTAAACACTATGGGGATTTTAAAGTACCTCGAGGTTTATAGCCGAGGAACATCTCGAATCTTACACTAACGTAAACAGAAAGGGCAGATTAGCGTGCTGTACCTCCACAGAACCAACTGATCATTTTACAGTCCGAAATGACCACCATAAACTTTTTTTGTTTCTTTGCCAATTTGAAAAAGACTCCACTTCTTCTACTACCGAGAGCTTTCTGGGTTACGAGGCCAGAGTTTAAGTTAGACCTGATCGACCAGTTGTAAACGTGATCACATGACATCACCACCTAGTTTACATAATGTGAGATATCTTGCTAACGAAATGTGATTATTTAAAGAACATATTATCCTGATGTTGGCTTTGCGTAAGCTAATGTTGGTAAAATAATTGCACAAAATAACTGTTAGTCTGAGCCTTACATTTGCTAGCTTGTTATAAACAATAGTTGGCTAGCGTCCTAGTAATGCTCGCTAGCAAGACAGAGAACTAGTAAATTTTTAAAACATAATTTATTTAATTTAAAATTAGCTAGGTGGTTTCACATTATAGTTTATTGATAATATTTTCTAAAAGGATAGTCATGATGTCATATGATCAGGCCACACCCATGAACCCTCTTGTTTTTTTTCCGTGCATCTCCCGTATTTTAACGTTCTTTTCGTACACCCTTCCATTTTAATATTTTCCCGTCAATATCCCATATTTTTAAACTTTCATAACAGGAGGCATAAGCCTACATACTACAGAGCGTTTAATCTCTGTAGTGATGTGTTCTTGTTGCATTTTTTTAGCCTGGGTCCACTGTAGCCAGGTTTCCATGGCAGGAAGTGATATTTAAAAAAATTTGACAAAACATAATTGCGAACGGTCTGGGTTTCCACTGAGTGATGTTAAGTGATTCCAGCTGCTTTTTCTCCAAAAAACCTTTTTTACGATATTTGAGTTTTTTTTTTTTTAAATTCACTTGTTTCTATTCCTCATTTTTTTTAGTTCACAATTTCAAATGCAGGTTAATGGAAACACGACTTGGGTGCTCTCACAACTGTTTGACGTTTGGTGTTAACGTCACTGGTGTTGGTCACTGCATGATCAAAATTTCTGGCGCGTAATCGTGATGTTGGAGTTTGCTGGATTTAGCTTATTTTGTTTGTTAGTAAGCAAATAAGTAGCCTAGAAATGAGCAAAAAGAAAACAAGTGAACATTTTTTCAGGCTTTGGAAATTAGAAAGATTCTGCTGAGAGCAGCATAAGCACCAAGTCTGATAACGTTAGACGCAGATAGGTGCTAGAATGAACTTTATATAGGTAGGAATACTGTTCGTCATGTCTCGTCTGGCTTTCTGATTGCTGTTGTATGTTTATGCCTAACTGTTCATACGACAATGCTGCTAAATGCGGGAGGCTGTTGTTTGCGTTGCTGCTAGTGTCTCTGGGCTATATTCAATATGCAGTAATTTAGGATAGTATATTGTAGTACCTACTTCACAGCAGTTCATCTTCAACCACGTATCTGACTGACCACCTAATTGTAGTCCTTTGGTTAATCTAGGAGCAAGCCTTGTTAATATTTTAAAGCAAGTGGTTGCCTAGTGATGATTTCAGAATTCACTTCATGCACCGTTGTCTAAATATAAACGGTACGGCTGAAAATCTCCTTTATTTTCAAGTCCAGTGTGAGAACTAAATCTCCCTTCTTCTTTATTTATTTTTTTTTTAAACCCATTGTTGATATCAGGTGTGTGATTCTCTGGTCATATTGAACATACGCTGCACCCCTTGTGGATCCAGGAATGCATTTGTGGCACGGCGAATCTGTGAACTGTGTAAATTCTTGCAAGTGGTGAAGATAGAATGTGGGCAGGGTTATGATTCGAGGGGTGGGGAGGTAATGCTAGAGGACAGGGTTACTGTACCATACAGCAGATGTTCCCCATCTCAGAGGTTCATTTCAGAATGCTAGAATAATTACCTGTTACCTTAGAAATAAGAACATCATGATTTTAAATAAAAACTTATCTTATTGTGAACACGTTAATTATAGTATGTTTAAGAAACATACAGTGTAGAAAAGAAAAAAGGTTGGCTGTTGGCTACGTCATCATGTTAGTGCTAGTCTAGCTAACAGGGGTATTAGGGATAAATTGTAAATTTGTTTTCGTGTTAAAAAAAATAGAAATATGTACAGTCTACTCCCAGTTTTATTAAAGATCAGTAAAGCCTTTTGCATATTTCCACTTTGTGCACATGTGGTGTGTATTAATCCCATGACCCCGGGGTGGATTTATTATTTTTTATGGCAATGGGTTTCTCGTTCTGTTTTTAATTCAGTTCAGTGTGTGTGCTGCCTGAGTCGTAATAAAATTACAGTCACAAAAAGAAACTTTTGGAAATCAGTGCTGTAATGCATTTCAGGAATCACAAAAACAAAGAGACCACGAAACTCTCCGCTTTCTTCTTCGAAGTGCACATTAGCAAAGAAATTACAGTAATGTTAGCCACTATATCAGCTTGTAACATCACATCTGAACTTGTGTGTGTGCATGTGTGTGTGAGTGAAATATTAGTGTAATAAAGTCTTGCTCCTGGTTGAATTGGCATTACTAAGCATTGGCAGATGGACAAACATCAATGAAACTAAAAAAAAAAAAAAAATACTGAATCGAAGAACATTTTTTTCGTATTTTGTGTGATGTTATTCATCGTAATGGCGCTGTTACACTTCCAAAAGCTTCAGTCATTTTTAGTAACCCTGCAATTAAAAGAAGTGCGAATTTAAAATAATGCATTTCAATAAAAAGTGTGTGTATTCATTAATACAGTATATAAAAAGAAAATAGTAAAATGCCTATTAAATACACTGTGTGCTATAGTTTACTTTGGTGTGTTTTATTCCCCTGCCTCATTTCTTGCTCACTGTTAGCGATGTTGTGGTATTTTTATATGATTGTTTTTTTTTCATTCTCCTTATAATGGCTTGCTGTAAAAATGATTAGAATGGCTGAGGCTTTATTCAAAACATTTTCTGCTACAGTGCATGTGTACAAATTTAAGAAAGACGGATATGGGCCCCATTCCAAACACTTCAGTAAGTAGATTTTTAGACCTGCAATAATGATAATAAAAGTCCAAAGATAAGTTAGCAAAACATGTACAATATTGCCATTTAATGGGCCTAGTTTTGCTTCCTGAGGTGTTGGAATATAACTCATACAGTACATGTACATATAAACGTATGAACAAGTATGTATTCATAAGCATAAACAAAGATAAGTATAAATAACTAAATTGATGGACACCACAAAATACCTACATACTGTAGGGACTTTGTTGCATAGCTATTCTTGGCAATTATAGGTATGAGATGAAAGTTGTAATTAGATATTTGCAGCGTTGGGGTTAAATTTTGGCCCAGTCCTCTTGGCAAACTGTCTTCACTTCCTCAAGGCTAAAAGGATCCTTCTGATAGACTCACAATTTCAAAATCCTCCATAAATTTCCAGGAGATTGGCTAGGCCATGCAAGACCTTCTTGAGTTACTTCGGCTGTATGCTCAGAGTTGCTGTCATGGTGAAACTTCTCCCCAGTGAGATTAAATTCTCCTCTTATAGGTACTGGTACATCGCTCCATTCATATTCCCATCAATTTCCTTGTAATGACCCAGTACCATTTGACCAGTAGTCACACATTATCTTGCTCCCACGTACATAATTCCTTATGGGTATAGTGTTCTTTGGTATCATGTAATATAATATTATATTGGTTATATTATTACAAAAGGTCGTTTTTTCCTCATGCCTAATATCTTATATTGAACCATGTGTTTAGATGACACTCTGATGGATTTGATCCAAAGCAGATCATAATGGGGACATAACAAATATTCAGAAACTTTTCAGTGGAAAGATTTTACTTTTCACTTAAGTTGTCGTCACTCATACTATGTAACTTGTAATGAAAATTGCTGTATTCAATTAGAAAAGAAGGCAAAAAATAGAATCATTTTCACAAGTGGTTTCAGAAAGTGTCTGTGTGTGTGTGTGTGTGTGTGTGTGTACAGAGTGAGTGTGAGGGGCAAACTGATGTTTAGAAGCAGATGCTGAGAAGAAAACAACCCCAAGTTCTAACTAAAGTTGGGAAGATCACACTTGCTTAGGACACTTTGTTTACAACCTGACATTGTACCTGACACCTCATACAACTGGTTTCTCCTTTCAGTTCATGTTTTTTTTGTGTGTGTGCGTGTGTGTGTGTGTGTGCGCGTGTGTGTGTGTGCGTGCGCCCTGCAGGAAATTTCAGACTTTATGGCGAGGCAAGTCTTGACCCGTGTCTCTTTTTTCCCTTGAGTTGGGAAAAGGTGTCGCACTGATTTATATTTATTGGACAAGTGTATGGGGGTAAAAACATTTTATAGCAATAATATAATTATATCAAGGGAACTATACCAACAGTTTCAATTTATTAATATAATAACAATAATTTTATTTATTCTACATTCACAACGCAGTTCTGAATATGAGAATTAACATTAATTCAAGAATGCAAAATGATCAAAACAGCAATAAAATAGGTTTATAAATATAACAATTGAGATATATAATAACACAATGGGGCAGCATGGTGGTGCAGTGGTTTGCACTGTCACTTCACCGCAAGAAGGATCTAGGTTCTAAGTTTGTGACCAACTGGGGCTTTCAACTTTCTATGCAGATTTTGCATGTTCTCCTCATGCTTGTGTGGGTTTCCTCCAGGTGCTCCAGCTCCCCCCACTGCTCGGAGACATGCAGATTGGGTCAACTGCCTACTCTAAATCCCCCATCTGTATGAATGTGAGTTTGAATGGTTGTTTGTCTCTGTATTAGCCCTGTGATGGATTGGCAACCTGTCCAGGGTGTACCTTGTCTCTTGCCCAAAGTCAGCTGGGACTGACTTCAGCTTCCCTGCAACCCTGACAGATAAGCCATATTTGGGCATATATGGATGGGTGGATGGATGGATGGAAGGAATAGCACAATAAAAATACGTTTTTTTAAATATTACTATATCAGAATGTAATTATTAGAAGACATACTGTGATAAAAGTCAATAATTTATATTAATATAATTTTATTATTAATAATAATAATAATAGTAATAATAATAATGACTATTAATTTAAAGACTCAGGAGGCAGGCAGAACTTCAGCAGAGCTCTGGGCTCACTTTTATCTCTCTGCAGCCTTTCAGCATACTCTCAATAACTCAACCAAAAGAACAAGCTAACAGAAATGTAACTCAAAAGGGGCCGTCTCTAGCTTGTGGGATTTTTTTTTCATTCAAAGTCATCTTCCCACTCTGTGTGAGGGTGTGATTGTGTGCGTGTGTGTGTGCGTGTCTTGCAAGCTCCACCAGCTATGCCACTCTCTCTTCTCTGTCTCATGGCAGTCACTAAAAGCACAAAGAAACACCCATAAGTTAGCTAGTGGTAATAATACACAGGTGAGGATTGTCAAACAGTACATATTGGTTCAACCTGCCTCATCTCCATCCACAGCTGAAGCTCAACCACACCCCCGCTGCGACATACCCCCACCACCCAACTCAAGCTGGGGAGCCATACACCCTATAGTTGCCTTCTAAATAATCTGCCACTATCATCTGTGTGCCTCAACTGTGGACCACTTGGAACTTTAATGGCTGAAGTGCTAGACACCAATGTGTGATACAGGAGTTGGCATCCTTCATGCAGTGGAGCAATTTAAGGGGGGCATGATGGGAACAGAGGGCAACTGGGTCCCCCAGTAGGTAGTCCCAGAGGGTGAGCACCACCCACATGATTGACACCCCTCTGTTGTGATGTACTTACTCTCTCTTCCCAAGAGCTTCTGGCAGATATACAGCAGAGGGTGCTTTTCCCCTCCACAATATGGGACAAAACTGCACCCCTTGTTGAGTGCATCAGTCTGCAGACCTGACACGACACCTAGCACTTCCATTGCACACTTCTTTGGGTTTGCTGTGAATCTGGCCCATCTCAAGGGTATTTTTTCTCAGGATGTCAGGGAGTTAAGGGAATCTGCCATGTCCCTTGTTTAAATCCAGTGTTGAATAAATGCCTAACCAGTTGAGCGGTTCATCAATGCATAGCATTTGGAATGCTTTTCTAAAGTCCACACAGAACGAGACCAACCTATCTGCCTTGGGCACCAAAACTCCAGCTCTGTGGGACTCCTCAATTAGTCTCACATTGAGTATAGCCTTAAGTTTCTCCCAAAGTACAGATTTCTTGTGTTCCTGTAAAAGATAGGATCATCTACATGCAACCATGCCTGGAGGAGTCTCAATCTGGTGCTCTATGAGGTTTGTGTGACAGGGTCACAACATGGTGAACTGTGTTCTTTGGGAAGGCAAGAGATGGTTTCCATGAGGGACTGGGATAGAAGGAGCCAAGTTTTTATGGGCACCTCCAGTCTCCAGAGCCACAAGAACCACTTGTCTCCATGGCTTTAGGAGAGTAAGGTGGTGTATTTATAGTGCATCACTTCTATCCATTTCACTTTCCAAATCAGGAGATAACTCAGAAGAGTGCCTCTGCAACACTGCATGATGAGATGTGAAGTGGCACTGATTCTTGGTATCATGGTTCACAGTACAGTAAAGCCAAAACAAAGTGATGCCCTCATGCACACTATTCCTTTGGCCCAAAGAGGTACATACTAATTCTGTCGAAGGGGACTCAAACTATGGAAAGGGGGACAAGGATGCTTTTGGGGTGGCCAGCAGATACACCAGCTGACATTTGCAACATACCGCACACCATCTTCAAACATCACCGTGACTGCCCACCCATTAGAAGTGGGTCATGAGACAATTTAATGTTTATCCTGCAACAAATACCTAGCCATTGGATTATATTGAGCCCCATGGAACAGGAGTTCCCTATGGGTCTTCAGTACCAACAACTGGGTCATCTCTTCCTTAGACTGAGTGTCCTACATCACACAATGTAACCTATCTTTGATATCTTAAAAATATGGAAGCAATTGCACAGTGTTGGGCTAACTTTGCTGCCATAAATTACTCTGGACCAGAGATTACTGCCAGGTGATCCTCTGCCAAATCAACAGCTCCATCCAGGATCGTGGGCAGATGGCACTGGACCCTACTCCACTATCAAGCAATAAACTGCTCCAGTACCACCAGCTTGATGATCTGTTCAACATCCAATCACGAACAACAGGAGTCCTTTAGCTGCTGCATGTAGGTAAAGTGGCTGCTGAAAACAGTGAGCTGCAGTGACTGGAAGCCTTAGCAGTTCTCCTCTGGCATCCAGCCAATGTGCTGCAGGACCACTCCCTTGATGCTCGGATAGTCCAGCTGCATACAGCTGTAACAAGAAGTGTCTAAGAGTCCATTAATCCAACAGCCATTCCCATGCAGCTGCCGCACAGTTGAAAAGGTCAATAAATGCCTCTAGATAAATGGTGAAGGACATCTTGGTGAGCATCACATGTGGAATAGTGGCAGAGAATATAGCTGGAGATGTGGTGGACTGCATCAGTTTCTGGAGTGCCCATTGGCTCTCAGTCTGTGCCTGAACAAGAGCTTCAAAGCATTGCGTAGGTGAAGAAGCACTTCTTGTTGAGTTTGATGGAGTCTAGAAAGGGATTTCATAATGTCTTAGATTCTGTGGCAGTGTTTAAGTCTTCCTTGATCCTGGGCTTCACAAGTTGTTCCACTTTTTCTCTCTGGCTTACAGCAGTTACTGAAAGCACAAAGAAACACACATAAGTAGGCTGGCAGTAATAAGACACAAGTGAGAATCATAATGCATTACCTCTCAATTTAATCCACCTCAACTCTGTCTGCAGCTGACATTCAACCATGACCCCGGTGCCATAAATAATAATGATAATACAATAAAATGTCACTGACTATGATTAATTGTGCTTTAATATTCCCTGTGTCTTTATTCAATCATTTTAAACAGATAAAATTTAAATACAGATAAATTTAAACAGAACTCGCATACCTGACGTTCCTTTCACCAAAGTCAGTGAAATTAATTTACTTTTATGAAATACATTCAGCATTATCAAGATTGTCATTAAACTGCAGAATTTTCATTTAGAGGTTTACCTGAGAAGCAAAAAAAGATTTTATTAAGCCTGTAATGGCAATATGTTTTTGTACAATGATCTGGCATTTAATTTTGAAAGGAATTAAAAAATAAGTCGTTATAAGATATTATGACAAATTTTGAGAGACTCTCATTATTTTGACTTGATTTTATATTTTTGTAAGAAATAGCATAAACACACTTTCATATTATAAAACTGATCCTAGTAGCAGTAATAATGATAACAATCTTAGATGCTTTATCAATTAGCAGATACCATAAATGAAACACTTGTGACCTTTGACTTCTATCACCAGAGTTTTAACTTAATTTCATTCATACACTCATTGCCTATGTGCCGTGTATCATGTGTTGTAAGTGTTTGAACATGGCCACATTTTTATTTCCCTTGTCTCCGAAATGACTAAAATGCTTCCTCATGCTGCTGCTGTCAGACATGATTTATTAGCATTTAACACTAATGTCCTCACAGAGGATCTGCAATGCGAAAAAAAAATTTGGGCAACTCAAGAAAAAGAAAGTTATGAATATGGGTCAGAAATTATGCAAAGTAAAAAATAAAAAATAAACTGAGCACTGACGCAGTGAAAGAAAATCAGTTGCACCTGCTTAATTTTCCTGTAAAAGAAACAAAAATCTGTTTCTCAACTAAGGATTAGCTGATGGAAAAAAACAAAACAAACCTGTTGATATAGTGAACTTATGGAAGGAGTCTCCAATGTCAGATCATTAGAACAGTCAGAGGTTTACCTACACTGACATGAATGTCATGGCAATTTTGGGCTTTCAAAGATTCCTTTGCACGGCTTTTTTTTCTGAGGCAGAATGATTGCACAGCATACATCACTAATAGAATAAACACTCAAGAATTTGGTGCAAAAGGGTTTTTGTGTTTTTCAAAAATCAACACAGGATCAAAATTATACATACAGGGTCAAAAATATACACACAGCACACCTAATGTTTGTCCAAATGCTTTTGGCAGCCATGAGCAAGCTTCTGGCAGAATTCTGGGTGGATATTTGATCAATCTTCTTGGCATGACTGGTCAAGTTCAATTAAATTTGTGCATTTCCTGGCATGGACCCGACTTTTAAGCACAGTTAACATATTTTCAATATGGCTGAGGGCACAACTTGTTTTAAAGTTTAAATGTTAGTTTAAACTTGCTTTATCCATTTCACAACCAACTTTGATGTGTGTTTGGGGTCATTGTGCTGTTGGAACACCTAACTGTGACAAAGTTACATCCATCTAGCTGATGGTTTGAGGTTCTGCTGAAGAATTCTGAGGTTCTTCATTTTTCCATCCACGTTGTGCAATGCATCAGTTCCACTGGCAGCAAAACAGCATGATGCTACCATCTTTATTGCTACCACAGTTGGTAAAGTGTTCCTCTGTATCACTGGTCACTGTTGCCAAATATCTCAATAATTGTCTCATCTGACCATAAAACTTTGCTCCAGAAGGCATTTTTCTTTGTTCATGTGGTCAGCTGCAAACTTTTGTAGCACTTGAAAGTGTTGATTTTGGAGCACAGGTTCAGCAGTCTCAGTCAATGGTGACGTGAAACTCACTTGACTCTAGACAATGTTCCAGCAGCTTCCAGTTCATGGTAGGCCTGTACCTTGATGGCTCCTGGTTTGTTCCTGACCATCTGAACCAGTTTCCTCACAGATGAGAGTGACAATTAGAGCCTTCTTCCAGCAAAGTGTCTACATTTATGAATAATTGTTTGAACTGAAGATCTTTGAATCTGCAGTTGTTGAAAAATGGCTCCATCCATTATCTATACCGCTTTATCCGTCTGGGTCGCGGGAAAGCTGGAGCCAATCCCAGCATCTTGGGGCGAGA
>JAQQZX010000010.1:11781806-11805060 GCA_030068355.1 Notoglanidium maculatum | reverse complement strand
CCCAGAGGAAACCCACACATGCACGGGGAGAACATGCAAACTCCACACAGAAAGGCACCCTGGGTGACCCGGGGATCAAACACAGGACTTTCTTTCTGTGAGGTGACAGTGCTAACCACTGCACCACCGTGCCACCAGGAACAATCCTGAGTTGTGTAAATCTATGATCCTCTTTCTCAGATCTGCACTGTGCTCCTTGGACTTTCTCATTGTACTACATGTTGGTCAAACAAATGAGTGCTGTTAAGCAAACCCTTTTGTATGTTGTGCATGGTGAAGCTACCAGCTGAAGTCAATCATGATCAATAACAGGAAGTTAAGAGGCCTTGTTTTTGGCAAGTTAAAAGACATTATTGGTTGTTAAGTGTTTTGCTAAATGTTTCTAAGGCTCTTAGTCACTAGTAGCACCCATTTACCATGAACTTTATTAGAGAGGGAAAAAAAGAATCCAATGAACTGGATTCTTTGACTTGCGATTTATTAAAAAACTGCATACATGCTAAAATAGCTGACCACAAACTAGACATTTTGCTAACAACATTGTAAATGTTGCTAATAAGTAGCTAGTACCCAAAAATTAGCATGACTATTTCAACAAAGCATTGGTCTATAACCAGAAAATTATCTACATTTATCTAATAGTATAAAACAGGGTACTTTTTTTTTTTTTTTTAAGAAATGCTGTTACTTTTGCTATTTGTTTACAGTGGTGTGATTAAAAGCTTGATCTGGACTTTAAGTGTTGCTTGTCTGTTTTGCTAATTATAATAATTTTGTATAATAATAAATCATTATTGAGGAGACATTTTAAAACAGGGATGACAAATAATGTTATTAGAAAATGAAAGTTAAACACAAACCTTAGTGCTTTGTCTCAAAAGCCCAAAACTAAAAAGGCATCAAAGGAATCTTTATTTGATTCACACGGTGACGAAAATATCGATTCCAGATGTTTCATTTATCTTTTAAAAGCAATGCACAAGACAATAAAAATCTCAAATCTGTGTCTCATTTTCTGATGGTTCTGGGGCTAAATTAAAACCATAAGCTAAGCACACGACTTGAGTAGCTTCAAACTAAGAAACGGTCCACCTAAACTTCTGTTTAAAAAAAAAAGGCTATTGTTCAACCAGAAGCTAATTATTTTGCTAGGAACAGCAATGATAACGTTGCTTATAATGTTTAGCAGTACTTTCTTTGAACAATGCTAGTAAAGTAGAAGTATTGGCCTTTCTTTATTTAACTTACTGACTGAAAGACAATCAATTCCACATGTTTGATTTGTCTGAGAGGAAACAATGTGTGAGAAAATCATCAATCTGTTTCTCATTTCCTGTTGGCAGTGAGAATGAAAAAAAAAAGCATAACTTAACCTCAGTAAGCACTAAGCAACACCAAATGCAAATGAGATACTAGTTTTTAAATTTGCTGCGGTTTAGCATTAGAGTGTGTTGCATGTGAAGGCTTGAGCAAAGGCCCAGGTGGCCATTTTTCCCCCAACAGCCACTTCCTGTTTATGTTTAAGAAATATGCAAATGAGCCATTAACAAGGCTTCATGGGAATTCATTCAAGGGCTTCATGGAAGAGAAGAAACACAAACTCAGCAAGATTTTCTTCCTCGCCACAGAGTGCATGAAACTAAGAGACTCTATCTATCTATCTAAATTAAATGTGACCTTGCTCGTGCTAGTAAGCTTGCCATTCAGTTACATTATAAAACTAGTTCTAGCATTCTGAATGTTCTGCTAAAAAACAAGAAAACCTTCAAACATACTGTACATAGAAATATACAACTGATAGACTTTTATTCATTATTTATTTTATATTTATATTCAGAACTGGAGTCAAAGAAACTTCTGCTGTCTGATATGCTTTTTGAAGATTGTGAGAAGCTGGAAATCACCATGTTGCAACATGGGTTGCAGTAGCCAGCAAAGTGAGTTCTGGCTGCATACTGGAAATTTTCTCCCGAATAGTATGTCATCCAGGTAGCTGTTGTGTACTGCAAAAGTTTTATTTTTCATATACTTTCATTTACATATATGCATCTTACTTACCTAGACTTTCGGATACAGCCAGAGACTCTTTGGGCAGGAACTGTGGTCTATTTTGTTACAGTACCTGGGTGGTAACTGTGGATTGATTCATTTAAAGTAACATTTTGAACAGGAATGGCCTGTTCATTACTGTTTTTTTGGGGGGTGCAAACTATGGTCTGATTCATGATAGTGACACTGGACAGGAATCTTGGTTTGATCACTTACAGTAGCATTTTCTGTGGAAGCTGTTGTAGTACATGCTTTGCTATCTGAGCTAAGAGAAAAACGGCTAATTGATCAGTAATGCTAATCATTAACATGTGGTATTGATTTAGCCCAGCTCTCAGCCAATCAGGATACACTGCTTTGGAATTAATTATTAAAGAACAAAGAACGAAAATAATCTGTAAAACAAGTTTAATGTAAATTACACAAACAAATTGTAAACAAGGATTCAGATATTTGAAAACCTAAACCTAAAACAAAGCTTTATTATGTGGAACACCTGGGAAATCATATGAAATGTTTGTGCCATGACGTTTGTGAGTTCGGTCCAAACGTTTTTGATAAATTAAAAAGTCAGTGGATTTTAAAGTGGACGTTTAGCGATTAGCGTGAGGTTGATGCCTTGCTGACAGACTGACAAGCTGCTGAATCACGGCAGATGTCACAGGAGGGAAAATGTCAAAGTGAAAAATGGAGCTCAAACTCAAACACCAATCTTCATGCAAGAAGATCCGTCCATGTTTCTGTCTGAGGGATAACATACTTAATAAAAAAATGCTAATTTGCTAGAACAAACAGAAGTTAGTAGACATTGAGTAGGAAGTGCTATGAGATAAGAAGCAGAGTAATTTCAATAGTATGCATGCAATTAGTATGATGATTTAGCCAACAATTAGAATGATACTATTTACACACTGGTATTAAATCAATTACCAAAGTGTGTGTAATAATTACAGTTGTCCGTTTTCTGTCATTTTAAAGACATACAGTTGAAACCAGATATTTACATACACTTCAGAAAAAAAACACAAAAACCTTTTTTCTTTACTGTCAAATATTAAATCAGAGTAAACTTTTTCTGTTTTAGATAAATAAATATTAACATATTTTTTGCATTTGTTAAATGTCAGAATTGAGCGAGGGGGAATTTCTATGTATTTTTTTATCACTTTCCTCAAAGTCAGAAGTATACATACACTAAGTTTATTGTGTCTTGAAACAAAAAGAAAATGCCAGACGATGCCATTCTGAGCTTAAGAAGCTTCAGATAGGTTAATTGATTCCATTTGTGGTAATTGGTGCCACACCTGTGGATGCATATAAAGGCGCACCTCAAACACAGAACCTCTTTCTTTGACATCCTGGGAAAATCAAGAGAAATCAACCAAGACATCATGAAAAGAATTGTGGGCCTCCACAAGTGTGGCTCATCCTTAGGTGCAATTTCCAGATGCCTGAAGGCCCCACGTTCACCCGTTAAATAATATCCAAGTATAAAAGACATGGGAATGTACAACCATTATTCCGCTCGGGAACGAGACGGCTTCTGAGTCCCAGAGAGGAATGTTTTTTGGTGCGAAATGTGCGAATCAACCCCAGGACAACAGCAAAAGACCTTGTGAAACTGGTAAGACGGTGTCATTATCCACAGTAAAACGAGTCCTGTACCACCATGAGCTGAAAGGTTACTCTGGGAGGAGAAAGCCATTACTTCAAAACCACCATAAAAAAGCCAGAATACAGTTTGCAACTGCACATGGGGACAAAAATCGTAATTTCTGGAGACGTGTCCTGTGGTCTGACGAAACAAAAATTGAACTGTTCAGCCATAACGATAAACGGTATGTTTGGCAGAAAAAGCGGGAAGCTTCGAAGCCTCAGAACACCATCCCAGCTGTGAAGTACGGTGGTGGTAGTATAGTGTTGTGGGGCTGCTTTGCTGCAGAAGGGACTGGTGCACTTCACAAAATAGATGGCATCATGAGAAAAGAAAATTGTGAATATATTGAAGCAACATCTGAAGACATCAACCAGGATGTTAGCTTGGACATAAATGGGTCTTCCAAATAGACAATGACCCCAAGCATACCTACAAATTAGTTACAAAGTGGCTTAAGGACAACAAAGGCAAGGTACTGGAGTGGCCATCACAAAGCCCTGATCTCAATCCCATAGAAAATTTGTTGGCGGCACTGAAAAGGCGAGTGTGAGCAAGAAGGCCTACAATCCTGACTCAGTTACACCAGTTCTGTCAAGAGGAGTGGGCCACAATTCCAGCAAACTATTGTAGAAAGCTTGTGGGAGGATACCCGAAACGTTTGGCCCAAGTGAAACAGTTTCTGGGCAATTCTACCAAATACTATGGAAGTGTATGTAAATTTTTGACTGATGAAAGTAATAAAAAAAATCCATAAAATTTTCTTACTTTATTCTGACATTTAACAAATACAAAAAATACGTTAATATTTATTGATCTAAAACAGAAAAAGGTTACTCCGATTTAATGTTTGACAGTAAAGGAAAAAAAGGTTTTTTTTTCTGAAGTGTATGTAAATATCTGGTTTCAACTGTAGTTTGGAAATGCTAATTTTGCTAACAACACACTAGCCACTGATTAGCATACAGCTAGAAGAAATGGAGGAGCGGAGGAGAGAAAATATTTAAGAGCAGTGTATATGTAGGTTAACCCATATACAAACTTGGATTACCAAAATCTACAGTTTGCTCTCTTTTTTCTTATTTCAAACAAAAAAAATAATTATGCTAATAAAAAAAGCAGTGATTATAATTTGCATGCCTCTAGAAAACAAACAAAAGAAGAAGCTTTTTAAAGCTAATAAATTAGCATAGAGGGTTTACTGGTAAGTGCATGTGTTTATTAATTTTTTCACCAGATTTTGTCATAAAATGCTAAACATTTGCTGATTAGCATGACAATTAGCATAAACCTTGCCAGTGATTTAAACATTTTGCTGAATGGTAGTAGCCAATTAGCTTTTTAAGCATGATTGCATTTGCATAATGCTAAACAAAAACAGGAAGTGAATGTGAATGCTGTTGTGTTAATTTTAATCAAACACAAGGTTCTTCTGCGGAATTTTCAAGGAGTAATTTGAACGACAATCAGAAGTCACCAATTAGCATAGCACAAAAATAAGCTGAAAGTGAATTAGCCATGCACCACAACATATACAAATGTATCAGTTACTGTATCATTTTCAGTAGAATACAATGCTAATTTTGCTAACAGTATGGTGGCTTTCAATGCTAAACAATGCTCTTACAAAACAAGGAATTAGATTTTGATGCCGCAGTGTTTGTGATTTTTATTCATTCAGTGGTTTTGGCGATCTAACTACTAGGCATCAATTAGCATGATACAGAGTGATAAACCAAAACAGGGAGTGAATATTAATGCAGCAATTAGCTACAGACTAGAATGTACTGTATGAGATTCAAGAGTGTAAAATGGTGCTATATCATGTTAAACATAACAACGTGTGTGTGTGTGAGAGAGATCAGCTTCAATCTTCACACTTAATGGCATTAATCCAAACCAGGTAATTTTTTTTCTAATTTACTATTTGTCTCATGAAAAGCATATTATATCACTATGACAACAAAATGAAAAAAAAAAAAGTCATTGTTATTGCTGTTATATAACCATTTGCATGTGTGGCCTGATTGTTTTCATTAATTCATCAGAATTTTTATAGACATATCTTTTAAAATATAACTTTTAATATCCTCTTTGGCAGAAAAGCATTTAATGATGAATAATCTCATTAAAAAGGGAATTTTAAACATTCATCGCAGAAAATCCGCAAGGTGAAAAGTGAATGTGTCATTATGGAAGTGACGGATGACTCTGAAGTTTTTTTTTCCCGTCGAAGATAAGAACTGGCCCAAATGGGAGGATCGGAACTAGTTCTATTTCTGATGCTAGTTCTAGAGAGTAAAAGCAACTTTATCTTGCTTCATCAACTTCATTGATGAGCCTAATTATAATTTTATTAAAAAAAAAATTAAAAAAACTAAAACAAAAAATAAAAAAACAGGAAGTGAGTTTTAACACTAGTGAGTAGGATACTGATCTATGCATCATGTATTTTCTTATGATTATTATTTATTTATTTTTATTTTACAAACAGTGATGTATGTATGTACCATGTTTAAGTTCTTTGGTTTGAATTGCTTAGCATGAGGTTGCAATTGAAAGTGATGGCTTTATGGATATTTCTAATTATCTGGCATACAGGAACTGTAAGGAAGACCATATTGTGACAAGAGTTACAATAGGTCATATAAGGTTATTGAAATGTGTATATACTGAAATGAAAATGGCAGGCATTCAGCTGCATCTTGGTGTTTTGATTTTTTTTACTAACAGTTTCACTCCTTGTCATTCAGAAAGTGCAAAATAGTCACTAAAGCTCCTTCATCAGACACAGTTGTTCTTAAAAGATCAGGTGGAGCCTGAAAACCCAGAGGCTTAAGCCCTTTCCCCAGAAGAGAAGACTGAGCTGTATGTCTTTTCTTTGGATCTGAGGCTCATTTGGACATTGCTGAAAATCCTGGTATTTATACAGAGCAATTAGTGTTAGACTGTAGCCATGTTTATATTGGCTGAAGAAACATTATTACAAAATTTAAATCAAAGGAATAGTGTTGGAGCTTTTGCTAATGCTAGTGAGATTAAACATGCTGTAACTGGATAAAACTTTACATCATTATGAGCTTTGATGTGACCTGAGAGAAAGAAGAGGGGGAAATTAGAAAGAAATAGCAGTTAAAAAAAGACAGAGGGAAAAGAAAAAGAAATAAATGGAGGAATCTAATAAAGGATTGCTGGAGTAAGAAGAAGAAAGTGAGCAGGTGATAGAAATGAGAACATAAAAACAGAAATTGCAAAACAAACTAATAAAAAGGCAGGAGAAATCAAGAGAAAATACTGAGGCAGAAGCAAAAGAAAAGCAATAGAAAAAGAATAAAATTATAAATTATAGAAAGAAAGAAAGAAAAAAATGGAGGGAGATAAAAACAAAAAAAATATAAAGACATGGGGAAATGAGTAAGAACTAGCAAGTAGAAAAAAGAATGAGAGAAAGAAAGAAAGAAAGATAGAAAGAAAGAAAAATAATAAGGTATTGACGGATGGAGAGAATGAAAACAAAACAGTAACAAAGAATAAATTCTATATATAAAATAGAAAAGGCAAAAAGGAAAGTAATGAAGAAGGCAAGGAAATTAAGAGAAGAAAAGAAACAAAGAAAATATTGAGGCCGAAAAAAGAAATAAAGAAGTAACTGAAATGAGGGAGAGATGAAGAAAATAAAGAAAAGGAAATATAAAGAAAAATGACATATCACTATGAGGAATCACAGCACAGTAAAAAAGTAAGACAATGAGGAAAAAAATATAAATGAGAAAGAAATAGCCAAAAGAAAAACCAAAGACAGAAAGAAACTAATTAATTAATACTCAAGAAAAATCCTCTTGATTCTTGAAATTTTTTTCTTGTGTTACAGTGTCCACTGTTAAAAGCACTATACAAATAAAACGGAATTAATCTGTACTGAAAAATCAAGAATCTGCAGCAGTATCAAGAAGAAACAGTGAATGAGCATGTGTTAGGTATTAAAGTGAAGCTGTTGATTGGTCAGCTTCTTTCTTACCCATTATGACATCATCAGCTGGAATTTAAATTCTCCAACATTCTGACACACAACATTTTAAATCTGAAACTGTTTAAACTGTATAATGTTTACATAAAGAATAAATCCACAGCACCTCGCAACAACCAATCAGTATGAAATATACCTCGGCCACAGTGTGTTAGACAGCTCCATTTATTTTTACAACAAACCCTTGATACTTTCTTTTCCTATATACCGATCCTTAAAGAAGGTGGGTGGAGCGTCACAGAACGGGATACACTGGGATGTGTGAAGAGCAAAGTGTACAGCTTAACGAGGCAATAATACATCAATGGAAGGCTTCTGCTTAATTATTAAACATAAAGGACACGTCCAATTTGGTCTGGTTTTATCTCCAATGGCTCTGAATATTTAATAACGCACATCCACCAAGCGCCAACATGATCTAAATCCCTAACGAGCACCTCTTTATCTCACTGAAAATGGCTGCCTCATTGTTTTATTCACAAAGCTAAACTTAGGCTCTCACATTGACTTGGAGTTGAGAGTGATCAAGCTGAACATGAAGCCGCAGTTCCAAGACACATTCAAATTGTTTTCGTTTTTGTTCGTTTGTTTGTTTCTGTTTTAATGCAAATTAGTTATTAAGATAAGGTTTCTGCTTTATGACAATATCTTCGTAATAGATTTTTAAAAAGCTCATCAGGCCACACCCACAAGTGACACACCTACTTAGAGGTGTCCATGATGATGGTCTGCCTGTGTCTTCTGTCTGTCAAAGGTCCTTGGTAGTATCACAGGTGTGGCTTTCCATGTCTGCTTACTTCTTTTTATCTAGCTGAGTATGGCTTGGGCATTGAAGAGCTCCTCAGACCATGGACGGAGTGGAGGCTGGATACAAAGAAAGGGAATCAGACCTATGAATGAATGGATCAGGAAGTTCTGAGCATTTTCCTCCCAGGGTAGATACAAGCATCAGTCTTGCTGGTGATTGGTACAGTATGCTTATAGGAACCTCCAAATTTCTTGGTTCTTGTTTGTTCATAGGAGTAGGGGTGATAACCTGAAGACAGACTGATATTGATATTGAAGCAAGTGCATAAGGCATGGCAAACATGTGAAATGTCCTTAAGGAAGCCATAGAACCCGGAGACCTCCCCAAAGAGCACGTTAAAGGTTTCTATGACAGTGAAGGGCGGCACGGTGGTTAGCACTGTCGTCTCACAGCAAGAAGGTCCTGGGTTCGATCCCCAGGTCACCCAGGGTGCCTTTCTGTGCAGAGTTTGCATGTGCATCTCTGTGCATGCGCGGGTTTCCTCCGGGTGCTCCGGTTTCCTCCCACAGTCCAAAGACATGCAGTTTAGGTCAACTGGCTACTCTGCCCATAGGTGTGAATGCGAGCATGTGTGGCTGTTTGTCTGTGTTGGCCCTGTGGTGGACTGTCCCAGGGTGTACCCTGCCTCTCGCCCGAAGATGCTGGGATTGGCTCCAGCTTCCCTGCGACCCAGATGGATAAAGCGGTATAGATAATGGATGGATGACAGTGAAGAGTTTGGTTCATTGAACTAGGCAACAGGAATTGGAAAATCTTTCCGTGATGGTTAGAATCCATGGTTTAGTTCTAAGAATATTTGGATGGCCAGAGCTGAGGGAAGTGTGAACATAAGATGTCCTGCCTACAGATTGTGGCGTGTATGTCCTTTCTGGGGGAACAGGGTAATTTTGGTTAGTCCTCAGAATATAATCCAGGAGTTCCCATTGAAGATGTGTTACAATACATGATGCAGAAGGGGTGGTCCCCAGAAACTGAGTTGTTTGAAAACATCCATAGGTTCATGATCATGTATAGGTTTTACCAGTTTTCAACCCTGGTCTGAATAGTAATGTGAAGTCAGAATGAGTGCAAAAGAGGTGGTGTTGATTTCTGTGACTGGTGGGAATGAGGAACCAGTGCCCAGCCAGGTCACCATTCCTCCAGTGTGTCTTTGATAGCCAACAGCTCTCAATTCCCAACATCATACTTTCTTTTGGTTGGATCAATTTCCTCAAAAAGAACCCACAGGGGTATACATTGATGGGATCTCCAAGACACTGGGAAAACACTGCTTCCACTGGATTCTGTACCTTGATGATGAACTGGAGAGAGGGGTCAGAGCGATGGAGGATGGGAGCAGTGGTAAACTGATTGTTCAATATTATAAAGTTTTGTTCTGCTTCTTCTATCTAATTGGATATCTTGGACATACCCTTGAGGAGAGATGTCAAAGGTGCTGCCACAGACAAACATCAAATAAATCTGATAAAAATAGGCAAAAGGCTGAAATCATTGCAACTCCTTTGCAGTTTTGGGTTGTGGCCAAGATGTGACTCCCTCCACCTTGCTGGTCCATTTCTACCCTCATTTAGGATATAACCCAGATACTTAACTGACCCTATTGTTACCCATACCCTATTTATTCTTTCACATTTTTAGTTTTAGGAAGATACAATGGATGTCAAGAGCTCTAGGGGCATTCACACCTACCAGAAGGTCAATCACACAGTGCCTGGGATGGTGTGGCAGTGGCTTAGGGGATTGAGCTCTACTAAAAAGGTGACGTTTTTCAATCTTCATCTCTCATTGGGTCTTAGAACTCTCTGTGTAAGTCAAGATACATGAGACAGACAGTGAAAAAAAAACGCAAACTCCAGGTGATGAGCTCTTCTTGTTTCTATGAAATCTGCAGGTCATAGGTTGACAGCCACAGAGAATCTAAAACAATAATAAAATGAACAAATTAAATCCAGTTGTTTTTGAGATGAAAGTTGACGCCTTTAGCCCCACCCTCTTTCCTTAATCCTTATACGGTCATAATTTTTCACATAAAATAATCTATAAAATAAAATACATTTTAAGAGAACACTTCAATAGAATTCAGTTTGAAAGATTTAAGACTTGTTTTTTTTCACAGTCCCATACTGAGGCTTAAGGGGAGAATATATGAAAGAGGGAAGGAAGGGAGAACCTAGGGAGCTAGGAAGAGGAAAAAGTGAGAGAAATGAATAAGAATTAAGAATGAAAGAAAAGTAACACAGCAAGTTCCCTCTCAGGCAAAGCTGCGGACACCTACATGTGTCTTTATCCCAATCAGCCTAAACATGTTGCGCCTGGCTGTGATTCTTTATAAGCCCTCTGAATGACTCACTCCGTGTGTGGACAAATATCGGTGAGTTTAACTGAACAGAGTCGCGTGGTGTGAAACAATGAATGAATGAATGAATGAATGAATATTAAGGGAAGGAAAAAACAGTATAAAATTAAAGATAAAATACATTAAGGATGAGAAAGAAAAGGAATGTAAAACTAAAGAGAAGGACAGAAAGAGAAATTTTGATTTTGGAATAAATATTTGAGAGTTATTCATCGTTGTTATTCATTAGCCATATAAACAACAGCTCTAAACATTAGTGCTAAAACATTACTGCCAAAAAAAAATGGACAAATGAACCAACAGTGAAGTCCAGGTTTTTCTGAGTGTATATGTGATGGAGGAAATACAGGGTGGTTTTGATGCAATATATAAAAATCTTCGCTAGCATGTCCTGCTAATGTCCTGCTAGTGAGCCAGCTGATGTCACTTCAGCATTCTTTCGGGTGGTGCAAATGCAAACAGAAAAAACCCTAGAAGGTATGCAGTTCTTCAGGGAGCTCCCCAGTGGGTAAGGGCACACTAACCACTCTGAACTCAAATGCTATGTGCACTTTTCAACTCATTGGAGAATATTAAGGTTAATAATGGGTGTGGCTCTTAACTTATTGATGAATGTGGATTGTAGTCGATGAGTAAATATGCAAATTCCTCCTGCAATATAAGCTGCTTAGCACTGCTTTCCCAGTGGTCTGCGCTCACACTGCATGAAGCATTCCACTCCCAGTGGCTTACAGCATCACGATGCAACTTTTTGTATTGAAGTGCTCTCGCTTAGCATGATGGAAACTATTTTAACATTGTGGATTATTTTGGGCATGGTGACAATCGTCCCTCTCACATGCTGTACAGATTTATTAATTATTAAACACAGTGATTTTCATTGTCTCACACAAGCACCATTACCCTCGATCACCCTCACATTCACTGTTCCTATAATCAGCTCCATGGCTCACTGGCTAGCATTACAGAGCAGCATAGCTACTAAAATGTTTTCATTCACCACCCGCTAAGACAAAAGTTCTCTGTTTTTGTTTCACCATTTTTGGTGGCCAGCATTCACTTCATTGTCCATCCTGCACCCGGTACCCTTAAAGATGTATTGTCTTTCTGAGGATAAACAGGTCTCTGGTCATGCAACATGCTGAATCCTGTAACAAGAAATAAAAGAATAAAGGAAGAACTGTGAATGGCCTTGAGGAAGGATTGTGAAATTGAAAGAAAGAAAGATTATTGAGAGAAATAATAAAGAGAAGTGAAATAAAATGAAAATGAGTCTGGAGGAGAGGGAATAAAAGATAATTATTAAAAAAAAATTAAAAGGCAAAGATCAGTAATAAAGTAATACAAAGGCAGGAAAATATGGAAAAGAAAAAAGAAATTGATGCAGAAGAAAGAAAGAAAGAGATTTGAGGAAGGAATAGGTAGAAGTGCTAGAAGTGAAAGAAATAATCAGTGAAAAAAGAATCCATGAAAAAGAATTGAGAAAGAGAGAGAGAAAAAAAAAAAGTAATAGTAAGAATAAAAAGAATGAGAGCAGTACATGAGGGCTTTAGAGAAGAGAGAGAGAGAGAAGTCTTTGCTGTGTATGATCCTCTGCGCTGTAGATGCTTTTGTAAAGCTCCTGATGGAGTGGCTGAGAGCTGAAACACATCCACTCAGATTTCAGGAAAAAATCCCACAGCAGCGTAGCTACATCAGCCTCAGGCCAGATACCATGTCTGTGCACGTCTCTGAGCTGAGTTGCGCTCCAGATCCTGCAGATATACTTATTCTTAATCTCGCCACATCACTCTATCTCTATCTTTTAATCGTTCTTTCACTTTGACTGTTACTCTTCTAAAGGTGTAGGTGAAGCTGATGATTCAACACATACAAAACATTAAGCTCATAAACATCATTAACCTGACATCTGTATCTGTATGAACCACACATTAGTTAAAACAAATTAGTAGAGTCACTATTGATTATTTTCACATAATTATTAAATAACGCATTTTAAAAATCTATTTATTTTTAGTCTATGTGAAGTTTCTGCTGTTTAGGTCCCTGTGTATAAACTGTTAATACAGAAACAGTAATGTATTAGAATGAACACATTAATATTGACCTGTCATTCATTGTGCAGCTGGAACTACTGCTCAGGCCGTGCTGTTACACAAAAATACACCTTCTGACCAATTGGATTCGAGCAATTAAATACAGTCGCATGATGTAACCGTTGCATAGCATCTGTGGCAAGTTTCCTTCATCATTATCTTCATAATATATTATGTCCATTTTTGATTAGCTTGACAAATTGAATCACACCGATCTTTGTGCAACATAACTATACTACATGTAACCATGATAATGAAAATATATAATTATGCTTTGTCAGTGCAGTTTAACAAATAGTGAAAACAGCACTAATAAAAGTGACGGAGCAGGAAATGAGTGCCAATAAAAATGCAACCATAGCGACAACCATAAAGCCTATATAATTAATATGCTAATAGGCATGTATACATAGTTAAACAATCACTGACAACAGATTTATATCTCAAAATTACGAGGGAAAATCAAAAACTTAATGCAATTTTTAAATTACCTGATAACCGGAACAAAGAGAAGCTAGCAAAATATATTTAGTCGTACATTGCCTGTTGGATCGTTCCACCCAGAGTGCAGCACTCAGCCTTTGGTTGAGTGGCAGCCATGAGGGCAGAAACATGGATGAAACATGCGAGATTGCACCATTGAAGAACAACGTGCCCTAGTGTACTAAGGTTAACCATAACCCTAAAATTCTTTGGGACATGAAGGGGCTTATTATGGTGCATTTCCAAGCGCATGGGCAAACAGTGAACTGTGCAAATTACTGTGCATTGCTGCAAAATGGACTTAAACCTGCAATTCGCAGCAAAATAAAAGGAATGCTGTCCAAAACAGCCTTCTGCAGCATGACCATGGATGTCTTTATACAGCCGTGGTGACAACAGAGACAGTGCAACAGCTTGGGTTCGAATGTTTTCCACATCCTCCTTACAGCCCGGATCTGGAAGCTCACGTGGCTTTGGGAGCAGCCGAAAAACTTTTTCTCTGCAGCAATACAGAAGCTAGTTGACAGACATAACAAATGCGTCATCTTGCATGGGTACTATGTAGAAAAGCGATATGTTTAATTGCTCACAGTTAAAGCCTTTAAATGTATTTTGCCTTTCCTTTTTTGATTCTCCTTTGTATTCTGATATTTTAATAGTAACAATCAATATTTTAATTACATTCATGGAAATGTTAAAAGGATTTCTTCATTTCAAACCAACTGTCATGCAGTGAAGTTCATTGTCAGAAAAGACAATTGAAACATAACAAGGACACTTCTCAAAAAAAAAAAAAAAAAAGAATACCTGTGTTTACACAATGAAAATTAAAATTTTTGTTTATAACCTTGGCAGATTGAACTGATGTTTAATTATTCTATTTATTACGAAGATGTTTGGCATCCACCAGGGTATGATGTTGGGTCCACTGTGATTTATTTATTGTTTATTTAACAATTCATCTAATAAAATGAATCTTTATTCCACAATCTGATTTGACAAATAAACTTAATCCAATTATGGCTTAGCCTCCAAAACAATTTGAGTCATTCTCAATATAAATCCTTCCCTACAACACATCCCTATGCTCTCTATGTGATGTAATATAAGTGGGATGGAGTTGGACGATTATCACAGCAGGAATTTATTCAGCCTTTTATCTTCTGCAGGTCATCTTTCAGTGGTTTAATTTGGATTGTATAATTGTATGTGCCACTGGTCAGAAATGTGATCTAAGCTTGGACTGAGGGAGAAACAGAAACCTGAGCAAGTGCACTTAGTCATACAGCAGTATGGTTCATGTTCCCTCCTTTAAGCAAACACAAAGACATAAAACACAAAGAGTCCAGACTGAAGTTTTGTACCAGCAAACCTCACCGTTAATTCACTTAAATACAAGGTTGTACAGCCAGGGCCTAACAGCCTAACATGTCTTAGCTGTTGCTCTGGAGAAGCTGGATTACCCATGCTAAACCCATGTATACCATTCTTAATAATGCAGAAGTGCAAAAACCTAGAAAACTCCAAGGACCTCTGTATAAACAATTAAAATGCCATTATCATGACACGGTAATGTCAGACATGTTTTAGCAACAAGCCTTCATCAGGGAGTATAAAAGTTCAAACATAAAGGTGCATTGAAGCTGAAAGGGATAAAAAATAGAATAAATTAATAATCAAATAATAAAAACAAAGTAAATGAGTAATGAAACCTCATTAATGAATTAATAATTGAAAATAAATAATCTTGGATGAAACCCTAGCGCTGACCCAAAAAGTGAGAGAAACAGACAAAAAAAATGAGAGAAAAATAACATTAGAAAAATAACATTATACAAATTAACAAGGAAAATTCAAACAAGAACTGAAAAAAAATTAACAATTAAATATTTTTTAAATAACACAGAGGAAAAAAGAAAAATAAGAAGTAAAGAAAATGTGAGAAAAACAGAGAAAAATATTGACTGAGAAAGAAAGAAAGGGTGAAAGTGAAATAGGAAATTTCTCCCTAGGAAAGGGAGAAATCAAAGCAAAAGTACACGTGATGTAGAAAGAAAAGAAAGAAAGAAAGAATGAATGAATTAAGGTAGGTGGGGAAAGAAACCGTGAGAAACAAAAAATTATGATTTTTTAAGAGATCAAGGCAATGAGGTAAATGAAACACAAAGAAGCAAAGAAAGAAAGAAAGAGTCAAAGAGTAAAAAGTAAAGCACTAAGGAAAGTATAAAATGAGGGTAAATAAAAATATAAACTGGAGGAAGAAGAAAAAGAAACAGAAAGGAGAACTGAAGAAGAGAGTGGTGATAATGAAAAAGGAAAAACAACACAATAAACATGTTTATTAGAGCTGAGGGGCGAAAACTTCACTAAAGACACTGAAGTAAAGCTGTCATGCGAAATTAGACATGGTTAGCATGTAGGTAAAGATATTAGCCCATATTTTTTTAAATGTAAAGTACACAAGTCAAGTCTTCAAGCTACAGCACTGAGAGGCAGGGCTGTGAAACCCAGCATGCCTGGCAGCTCATTCTTTCTACCCTCCAGGAGAAGATGGCATGCTAAAAAAGGAGAGAATTCATGAGTGAGGGGAAGCAAGGTTTTAGCCCTTACTCTGTGTTTGTGCTCTGCCTCTCTAGACTGCGAAGGGAAATACCCTGAACTTTGTTCACAGAAATGCTCTGGTGCCAGTGTCCTTCAAAGTCAGCCACTCACAGCTGCTGCCTGCCACACATCTTCTCTGGTGAGTCGAATCACACCTCTGCCTGAGACTTCTGCTTTCCCCCCCCCACGGCTTCACTTCATCTGGGGACAGCTGGGATCCTGCAACACCTTGGAGAAGATCCACTACAGGTGGGATGGTGGCAGAAGCACAGCATTTCTGGCAGCAGTGTTCCCAGTCCCAATGCTCCTCTCACTATAAGCCACCCCAGCACCGTTGATCACTTTGCCTCATCAGGGTCCCCTTTGAGCGGGTAGGGATGGACCTGGGGCCACTCCCTAAGTCTGCCCGGGGCCATGAATACATCTTGGTAGTAGTGAGATATGCAACACGCTTCCCAGAGGCCGTGATGCCCCAGAAAGCTGCATTTAGCAACATTGCAAGGGATATGGTACTGCTCTTCAGCTGTGTGGGGATCCTCAGCAACCTCTTAACCAACCAGGGAAGCCCATTCACTTCCTTCCTCATGCAGGATTTGTGCTGGCTGCTGTAGGTAAAACATCTCTGCATCTCTTTGCATCTCATTGATCCCCAAATCAATGGCCTAGTAGAATGATTTAACCAGATGCTGAAGCACTCTGCCAGGTCATTGACGGGGAGGGGTGGAATTGGGACCTGCTCCTCCAATAATGTAGCTGTCCATGAGATGCCCCAAGCTTCCACCGGCTTCACACCGCTTGAGCTTCTATTTGCAAGATGACCCTGGGGCTTACTCGATGTTGCCAAGGAAGCCTGGGAGGAGGAGCCATCGCCCTGTTGCTCCATGTTTGAGTTTGTTCAGAAAAATGCAAGCTAAAATCCAGAAAGTTGGGCCCATTGTCATGGAGCATTTGTTGGCCCTACAGGAAGAGTAAAGGAGGCCTTACAACCATCCAGCATGACCCTGGGAGTTCCACCCTGGAATCATTGGATAGAGCCTGGCCCTGGCTTATGTCTTCTGTATGTTATGAATTCAGTGGAGGCGAGCCAGAAGATACAGTGACTAGAGGTAGAGGACCAGTTCTGTAAGGAACAGAGGATGTGTTCTCCAAGGAGCCCAGGTGGACTAGCATCATTTAACACCACATTAAAACACCTCCAGGAGTGGTTATTAGGCAGCGGCCCTACCACATGCTGGAGCCCTGTCATCAGGTTATTGAGGTAGAGGCAGCACAAATGCTCTGGTATGGCATCATCAAGAAGTCAGCAAGCCCATGGTCCAGCCCCGTTGTTGTTTTGAAAGCTCTACAAGGTCGCCAAATTTGATGGATATCCATGACACATGTGGACAAGATGATTGAGCTTCTGGAGAGATCCCGGTTTATTTCCACACTAGACCTTACAAAGGTTTATTGGCAGGTCCCCTAGACCCCTCAGCCCAGCCAAAGACTGTTTTTAGGACATCTTCGGTAGAGTGGCAGTACCAGGTTCAGCCTTTTGGCCTTCACGGCACTCCATCTATGTTCCAGTGATTGATGGACATTGTCATGAGGCTACACTGTAGCTACACAGCCGCCTATCTGGATGACGTTGTTACACGATCATCCACCTGGCAAGACCACCTCTATCATTTGGCCCAAGTCCTTGGGGAGCTTCGAAAGGTGGGTCTCACAGCTAACCCACAAAAGTTTCATGTGTGGCTGACCGAGGTGCCGTACCTGGGCTACAGCATAGGGTGGGGCCTGTGAAACCCCAAGAATGCAAAGTGGAAGCCATGCAACAGTATCCTTGCCCAACCACCAAAAAGCAGGTACACACCTTTTTGCGTCTTGCGGGCTATTTTTTAGATGCTTTGTGCCTAACTTTGCCACTTTAGCCATTTTATGACCAGGAAAGGAGAGCCAGACACTGTACACTGGAGAAAGGGCCTTCCAAACCCTGAAGACCTCCATCACCCTCATGTGTGGGAAGACCATTCACAGAACATGCACTTCTACAATGGATGGCTAAGAATAAAGACTGTAATAGCAAAAATTACTAATTGGTTTCTTTCACTGCATAGCTTGTCTTTCAAGGTGTCTCAATGTGTCTCAAGGCAGATGCCTTCTTGTGCTGTTATGAGCACTGGAGAAACCTGGCTCTGCAGACAACTGCCCTGAACTTTGTTGATGGAAATGAGTAAAGAGTACAGACTTCTCTTTAAAGAAGTAAAAGTTTTCCCCTTTTTACCTTTCCACTCTTATTTTGGGGAATTAACTAAGGCCTAAGAAAATTTTTTTTTATTGGCACTCAAGCTCTATCTCCCGAGTCGTTCCTCAGCCAGCTTTCACAACTGATAAAACATAGCACAAGTTTCTCTCACCTCCACTTCCTGTTTGAGCTCTGTACTCTTCCTGGCTAATGATGAAATCATTAGGAATGAATTAGCTAACCTATGCTAAATCACTTACAAGACATTCATTTGATTATGACCTCGAGTGCCCATGCTGAATAATTACTCTCTCTCACACACACACACACACACACACACACACACACACATTTCTTCTGGATTCTGAAGGTCTGTTCTGTAATATCAGAACAACTCATTTAGCATTTTATGCTAATCAAGGCCACTCAGGGACATCGACACAGCTCCTTGTGGGACTTCATTTCCATTACTGGTTGACTGTGTGATCCCACAATCCCTCATCTTGCAAATTATGCTAATTCAAAAAGCCATACTAGCTACTAAATTTAGAAATTATTGCATTAGCAAGCTGTCCACTCCAATTTAGCTGGCCATGACTGCTAAGACACAGTTAGCACCAAACTAGCAGTTTAGAGTAGACATTATTAGAGAAACTCAGAATGCTTGCCGTACTTGTGGTTTCCCAGTAGAATGAAGTTATGAGAAAATGCACACTCTCATGGTTTGTATACAACACTGACCGATCCAGAGGGCTTTGTGGGATTTTCTAATAAGAATAAATAACTTAAAATATTTCCCACAAATATTTCTTCCTTAAGCAAGTCATCTGAGAAAATATGCATGTGGCCAGATGTGAGAAAATATTTTTCTGTCTTCAAATATTTGCAATATTTTATATTTCTTATAGTACATATATAATGCATCTAATTTTGATCATTTATTTTGAGGTGCCAGCACTAACACTAAGCCAAAAAGGAAAAAAGGATAGTTGATCCTGAATCAATGAGCAAATTCAAATAAATTAATCTGGCTTAGTAATAAAATAATTAAAAAAACGCCACTATTTCAAGAACTGAACATCCCACAGTACATTTTAATAAGATGAAAAAAAAAACCTATAAATCACATCACTACCTAGCTAACCTATGTTACTCTCTGTTCCTCTCTCTTTTTCTCCTCTCTGTGCTTCCTGCATCACTGCCTGTATCACAACAGTATGCTAAACAAAGTTTAAAATTGAAAAAAGACATGAACCTAAGAAATGAACCAAAACATTGTGAAATCTACCAATTAGAATGACTAACAAAAAGAGCATAATAATATATTGCAATAGTCCAGTTTTGTTTTTTTCATACTGCTAATGAACCCTCATTCCCATTTTGTATTTAATTTTTTAAGTGTTTTTGTGACATTCATGTTGAATGTTAACACTGCCATTTGGTAAGGGAGTCATTTTGCCACTCAGTGGGTGTAGCCACAGTGACTACCACATACGGTGATGTCACATGCATATCCTCTAGCGAGACACAGTGTGATTAGTCACACAGTCTAGACACAGTAAATATTGATAATACTGTGCAGATATGAATATGCTACAGCTTGCTTGGTAAAGAGTCAGAAATGCTAGCAAATTTAGAAGTTTTAAGTTCTGTAAATGCTATATAGCCACGAGCAAATGCTATTTGAGAACTGTAGGAGGTGCATAAATGGGGTTTACCCTGGGCCCTGACAATAACCCTGACCAGGATGAATGAATGAATCATAATAATAAGTAAATATGTACTAAACATACTAATGAAAAAAATCATTTTGTTCCAATATAGTAATAGATTTTAATCTTACAGGGAAAATTTTAAAATGATCAGGAATTGCCATTAATTTCCGATTTAAATTAATGAGGTTTTTTGATGTGGTTTTCACACACTTTCATTAATAATTGAAGTTGATATTTAAAGCCCAGACGTTAGGAGCATGTGGAGCTTAACCACACTGGCAGTGTTTCACATGGCTTTTATTAGCCAATCTGGCTAAAACCCACAAGCTAAGTTTTGCTGTTGCTGCACTGTAAATGCTCACCATTAAACTTTAATACGTCGTGTTTTATTTAATGTATTCTAATGTGGTTTCCGTTAAAGAATCGCAGTAAATAACTTTCTCACTCACACACAAACATGCAGCGGCTAATGGCATTCAGAATGATACCATAAAATAAAAAAAAAGGATTAAATCCCAGAGTTCAGAGGAAAAAGTGCTAAGAAAGGAGGCTAAGAAGCACACACATTAGAGTTTCAGGCTGCTAACGCTGCTGCTGCTGACTTTTTAAGATTTCTGATGACCATCTGATTTTGTGTGAAAGTGTTTTGTGTGTGTATGTGTGTGTGTGTGCGAGAGAGAGAGAGAGAGAGAGAGAGAGAGAGAGGGAGGGGGGGGACAGGGACAAGTATCCTATGTAGGCTGCAACCTAAACTTTGATAACAAAACAATAATAACACTAGAAGGGAACAAGTATGGAACACGGAGTGTGAAAAACAGTGGCACATTAAATATTAACCAGGATACACACATTAAATATTAAAGTGAAGAGTGCAGATTATGTGTGGAGTTAAACACACTCATCAAAAGGAAAAAAAAAAAAAGAAAAAAAACCCACAATCGTCATGGACATAGTACCAAACTGAGTAGTATTTTTAACACTGGTATCTCAGTTGACGTTGACTTCAGAGGCAAAATTTCCCTTTTTTTGAACAAAAAAGGTGAAATAAGTAAGTAAGCAAGCATGCTATTTTTTTATTCTCATGTAAGATGTTTATACAACTCGCATTGAGATTTATAAGACAATACATGAAAATATAAAATATTAAAATATATACCGCCAATGCAGCAAATATAGAAATTGAAAATTAAAATGTTACACAGTAAATAAACAGAAAAAATAAATTAAAGGCTTATATAGTCAATAAGCTAATTAAATAAAATATATACAAAGATAGGTAGCACAGAATAAATGCATATTAAATATTATGTTGAAAGTGTTCATTATTTTTATTGGTAATTATTTTTAAACCTGATCTTGAGTGATCTTCTTTCTTTATACTACTCAAGACATCAGCGTCTTAAGTCAAGACTTAATGATACAGTTAATTATAGACAGTTTTTTCATATCCTAGACTTTTTTTTTAAATACAGGTTGGGAAAAGACTAGGAGCAGACACGCTTGCATGATCAACAAAATATTTAATACAACAAGCTCCATGTCTCCGAAAAGAAATTCTCATCGTGCTTGTGGTGAAAAAGTACCAAATGATGTAATGTGCAGAATAAAGAAGCTGCTTGACCTTTTGCAGTTTTGCCTCTAGAGAAAAAAGGAAGCAGTATCTCATGAAAGACTTTTATTTATAGACTTTTCTTCAGATAAGAAAGCCCCCTCTTTTATACAAGTAATCTACTGTTTCTTGTTTTTTAATCTTGGTTTGATCATAATGAAGTGAATTCTTCTAGACATTTTTGAGAGTGTGCCTTATTCATTCTCCACAAGGGCGAAGGTTTAGTAAATGACTGTTTATGATGACTACTTGAATGTCTTGCAAACAAAAGACATGAACATGTTTTACTTAAAGTCAACTGATGGAAGTACACTACAGTCTACTCTGAAACTATTGGAATGGCAATGACAATATGTGATGACATGGCACCTTTTGCTGGCAGACCCCGCAATGGTTTGTGAGCAAAAGTATTGGAACGAGTTGTCTTTGGATAGATTAATGTTAATAACGCAATATATGGTTGCATATTCCTTGTTTGCAATAACTGCATCAAACCAGCGATCCTTTGACCTTTCCAAACTGTTGCATTCAGCTGTTTTTAGTTATTGTTTATTTTGGGGGTTGCTTCAGTCTTCTCTTCATGAGGTGAAATACATGCTCAATAAGTTTAAAGTCTGGTTCTTGACTTGGCCAGTCTAAAACCTTCCACTTTTTTCCCCTGAAGTCCTTTGCTGTGTTGGCAGTGTGTGTGGTCCAGTGTCTTGCTGCATGATGAACTTCCTACCAATTAGATTGGATGCATTTCTTTGTAAATTGGCAGACAGAATGTTTCTGCATGCATTCTGTTGATACCACCATGAGTTAATTCATAAATAAAGGTTTGTGAACTAGTTTCAGAAGCAGCCATGCAAGCCCAAGCCATGACGAGCAGATCCTTTCATCTTCATAGTTTGTCCACGTTGGTAGATGTTAATCTTGATTCCAGAACTTTTGTGGCTTATCTCTATATTTCTTGCAATCTTGTCTTCCAATTATTTCTGCTAATGAGTGCTTGGCATCTTGTGGTAGAGCCTCTGTGTTTCTGCTTTCAAAATCAGCTTTGGAAGGTGGATTGTGATACCTTCAACCCTGCCCCTATGGATGTTGTTCATAATGCCACTGACTGTTGTTTTGGGGGGTTTGTTCACAGATCTTACAATGTTTCTGTTATCAACTTCTGTTGTTTTCTTTGGCTGACCTGTTCAATAGCTGGCTGTTAGTACCCTGGTTGTTTCCCCCTCTTTTCTCAGCTTCATAATGGCTTGCTTTTCTCCCATAGACAGCTCTGGTCTTCATGTTGGTTTATCCCTTTAAAGAACAAAAGCTTAGGCAAAACCCAGGGCTCAAACCAAGAGTAGATATTCAGGGCTATTAATTTTTTGAACAATCACTCTTACAGGGCAGACCTGGGCAAACACCAAACAGGCTCTTGTTCCAATAGTTTTGATCACTTGACAAAGAGGTGGCATCAGACAAGCATTTCATATGTGTGTGTTAGTTCATTTCACTTGTATCTGTATGATTTCTTATGTATGTGTGAATGTGTTTTTCACATGTGTCTGTATGAGCAGTTCATGTACACACGTGGACAAAATTGTTGGTACCCTTCAGGCAATGAAAGAAAAACTCACAATGGTCACAGAAATAACT
>JAQQZX010000010.1:11730229-11753460 GCA_030068355.1 Notoglanidium maculatum | reverse complement strand
ATATATAAGAACATTTGCCAGTGTTAGCACAATTGAGCATTGAACATAAGTGAACATGTTTACCTGGCATTGTGTCCAGCAGGCTCTTATTTTGCCAGTCATGCAGAGTTTCTACCGGATACATACTGACATTTACTGGTTGGTTAACGGAAACCTGCACAGACACACACACACACACATACACACACATACACGCACACACACACACTGTATCAACAGCTTCGGTCGATGAGAGGGTCATGTCCAAATCACTGGGCTAGTGTTTTACTCGAACTGCAGTAATGATGAGAATAAACCCCAGTGGCCCTTCCACTTAGGCAGCAAGAGTGTACACACACACACACACACACACACACACACACACAGTCAAAAACCATAGACTTCAGAACCACGTTTCACACACATCAAGGCAGTGTTGAGGTAAATCATACCACTGTTGCCATAGCAACAGAGGCAGAACCACACTAATTGAGATGTTGGTGTTCAAGAAGAAAAGCAAAAAATTCTGCCTGTCAATTATAGCGACAGAAAGAGAGCGAGAGACAGAGTCCAATAGGCAGACAGAGAGGGAGACAGGGAGAGAGAGGAAATGATAGAAAGAGATAGTGGTGGTTTTGATTGTTATTATGAGGAAAGAGGATTGCCCTTGTTAGCATGCTACTCAGAGTGTTTCATTATAACAGCAGTAATGCAGTGTTTCCAAAGTATACACCTCCAATAAAACAGTGAAATTCTGCTGAGTCCTGAACAGTGTGTTTCTATAGAGTGATGGAGTGACTAAGCAATGGATCACTGTGGAATAATATTAGTGACACCATTTAATCAAAGTCACAAGTTGAAGGTAGTTACGTCACAAATGTACGTGGTGACTTATTACAAGTTGATGGTTGTGACATCATAGATGTGGTTGGTGAGAGATTCAAGCTAAATTTTACAATTATCAGCTTGCCCTAGAGCACTGCCCACATCTGTGACATGACAACCTGCAACTTGCACTAAGGAACCACCTACATCTGTGACATCACTACAATCCACTTCAACTAAGGCACCACCCACATCTGTGATATCACAAGCATCAACTCATGATTTTGATCACATGGTCTCACAAGGTTTAATAAAAAATAATAGAAATGCCAAGCAAAAAATTCTATCTGAGCAAGTGGAAATACTTTTTTTTAAAAATTTAATAAAACTGAATAAAAATTGAAATTGTTTTCTCATATTGCCAGATAAGTTTGCTTCTTTCTAGAAATAACTGTAACATCTGCCAATCTAGATTAGATTATGTTCATGGTACAAGTTGATGATTGTGATGTCACAGATATGGGCAGTGCCTTTATAGTCCAATTAATTAACATTATGATGTAAGGTGATCTGAGACTTTGTTAACTTTAATCTTAAAGCTATAAATATATAGGGAAAAAATACAGTGTGTGTATTTTAACCAAATTAAATGTGCAATGTGCATTAGAAATAATGCTTATTTCAAAAAAGCAAAAAAAAAATAAATAAAGAAGAAGGACAGACAAGACGTTCTACGGTGTGATGATGTGATCATGTAGATCTGCTTGTATCATACAGAAATAATTCTGAAGATGTGTTTTCTGGCTCTGTCTTCAAGCAGTAAAACCTTGAATCAATAAGAAAATCAGACTAGCAGTTCTTATAGCCTGAATAAACAAAACATAATGTTGGATGGTGCCAAAGTTGAGTCCCATTTCCTCCAGTCTGCAGAGCCACAATATGGATCCCAACCATTTCCTCTAAAAGGGACAGGAACAGAGTGATGCTCCAGAAATATCATTATTAATTTTTTCACCATCATATAAAGAGTTATTAAGATCAGTGGTGAAACTTCTGTTTGGTCTTCTCTTAGTTTGAACAATCCCCAATTGATTCCTCAAATTGGCTCCTCAATCCTCAAGCTTTTTTGATCCACCATGCTTGCTTTGATCAAAAGGTACAGACCCTTTATTAGTACTTAAAATATTCAAGACTACAGCATTTTTTTCTTACAAAGCTCCCAGTTATGGAACAGTTGCAATTAGTGTTCAGGACTTAGACACATATCATTTTTTAGTCTAGGGTGAAAACCTATTTGATTAATCAAGCCTTCTGTTAATTAGCATTTCTCTTAGATGCAAAGTGCAGATCTGTGAGGTTCATTCATGGATAAAGAGTTTTGGTAAACTGGCATGCTTTGATGCTGTCACCACCCCACCCCACCCCACTCCCCCACTCTCCCCCACTCACTCTCTCAGGCATGTGATGGTGAAGTGGTGAGCCGCTGTATGTTCCAGAGTGCCCTTATGCCTTTGTTATCTTCTGGCTCTCCCTTTTAGTTACTCTGTCATAGCCAGTCCCACAGGAGTCCCTGCTTGCATGCACATTGTACATTAACCCATTATAGGACAATAGCATATCTAATAATTTGTTCTCTCTCACATGTTAGTCCTGCTTCCTGATGAGTCGCTGACCCTGAATCATGCCATCTGGACCTACCTAGCCATGATGCTCTACTTTTTCTTGGAGCTTCCTTCACCTCAGAATCATTCACTGATAATCTAAAGATTGCACTACTGAACACAGTTTATGCCAAAGTCTCATTTATTATTTAGTAGATAACTTAATTTGAATACTATAGATTTAAGGATAAAAGCTGTAATGAAATAAAAAAAAAAAGACCAGATGCTGGTCCTGAAGTTCCTTTCAACACAGTATTGCTTGACTCTATAGCAAACAGTTATGAAAAGCAATGACTCATAATCACGATATCTGGTGTTTCTCAAAAGAAGATGGGTTCACTTTTGAGTCTGGTTCTTCTAAAGGATTTCTTCTTCACATGATTTCTGAAAGTTTTTCCTTGCCACTTTTGCCTTAGCTTGCTAAGGCAAACCTAAATCTAAACCTGTATTTGGATTTTTGTAAAGCTGCTTTGTGACTAATCCCATTGTTAAAAACATCATGAAAATAAAATTTAATTTAATTTAATTTGACTGAATTGAAGCTGAAAGGATTCCAGTGATTCCAAGTAGCATCCTTTCATTGGGAGACTAGTTTTCATAAGCAGTGAACCCTTTAAGAACATTTTTCTAACATTTATGGGTTCCCCCAGAGAAACAGTGGAAGACTTCTAAATTATCCAATATACTTTACCCTCAGAGAACCTTTGCAGAACCATTATAAGATTGCTCTAAGTACTGAAACAGTTCAGCTAAATGTTAAACAACCAACAGGTCATAATTATTAAACAGAAAATGACGACCAGTTATTTGGAGCTTGGTACTGCAAACTTACTCAGGTAATATATACAATCTTAGAATAGAATCTTGGATAATAAATGTTTTGTATTTTAGAACCATGGATCGAACCATTATTTGCCTGAAGAACCTTTGAAAAACCCTTTTGGTAAGGAATATATCAAGCACCAAGAAGGTACATGTTAAATGCCTGACAGGTTCCAGTAATTAAGAAGCAAATAATGACTAATGAATTGAAACTTGTACTTTAAGTGAAAAACACATTCATGGATTCATTAAAGGTTCTCAGCATTTTAAATGAGCTGCTGCATGGAAACTTTTCTGGTAAGAAAATAATTTGTTGCAATGTTCTACCCAGAACCATTAAGGGTGCCCAGGGTACCCAGAACAACTAAAGGCTCCTAACTGTACAATGAACCCTTAATGAAACTTTTTTCTACAAATGTATCAAGAACCTTTAAGGGTTCTTAGCATTCAAACGCATTCTACTTGGAACCATTTCTGATAGTTGAACACTTCTACCATTTGTTTTACCCGAGGGACAACCCATATTTTGAGTGTGCCTAATTATCACAAGATGTGAAATAAGACAAACTGGACAAAACGTTGTGAGTATGCATAATGTACCAATGCTGCTAACATGCTTTATTTATTTTTTAAAAATAAAGATTTCAATCCAGAAGAGTGCAGAATTGCGGAGGTAATGTTTGAACTCATTGACTTGTTAAGTGATCAATATAAATACAGTTAGCACTGGCCAGAGGATATTACTGTTAAACGTGGTGCATTTAGCATGACTGTCAGATTAAATATGGATAAATATATGTTGGCCAAAGGAACCATAAGAACCATAACCATAACCATAACCAAAAACCATAACCATTTAGACAGTCACTTTATTTCCTGACCCATGATGAGTTCCCCATTAGAAAGGAACATTATCTGCTACAGCACTAAGTCTCAGAACAGCAACATGATCAATGCAGTCCAATCAAGACAGCAGTCCAGCGAGGACACAATCAGTTCCACCGTCTCATTAGCAATCACGTTTGTAATGTGAGGACAACTGTGGAGATCTGGGTCAATAAATGTGGATGTGGTGAAGCTGATAGTGGATTATTCAGTCTCAAAGACAGAGGATCGGATAGGATCTAATCCCAGTCTCATTAGTTGGTGTGTTTATTTTTATCCATCCTGCCTGATTTCTATCTTATTTTGGATAACACTGTAACCACAGGGTTGTGTTAAATTGGATGCCTCATCATGGCATTTGATCAATAACCCCAAGCTATGAAATTTCTGAAATAACAGCAACTGAGAGGAATGGAATTTTGATCTTGCATATATACAGACCTTAACATTGCACACGCCTCGGAGAATAATCGATATTCTAGGCTATTTTGGGGATTCAGCGAAATATACAGAATATATTTGAGACCATAATGCAGCAAAACAGCATCATAAACAGATGAAAGTAACAAGGGAAATAAAGTGTTTACAGGAAATAGAGAAAGAATACTTTGTTTATGAATTGTTAATCCTTTTATAAGTTATATGTGTCTATTTTTAAGTGGAACATATTCCTTCATGGACAGCAATCTTGAAATGAAACTTTAATGCATCAGATATGCTCTTCGGTTTCTTTTGGAGAAACTCATTTCACATTCATTTTAAAGCAGCACATCAATGTGAATAAATAAATGATATTGCTCGAACCGAGGTGAAGCGAGGCTGAGGCAGTGAAATCATTAAGATTACAATAAACCCCAGGGATATAAACCTTGGAGCAGCTCTAACTTACACTATACGCATATGATGCATGTAAAAGACCAACCAAAACCAACCAAAATTTGGTGGTCCAAATTTGCTACCTAGCACATATTCACTAAATTGAGACATAATTTAACCCCACGAGACAGAGCCCAAGATCACTAATGACCTTCCTTATGGGAACCTTGAAAACACTGTCTAAATTGTGTTATTTGATACTTTATTTTATAGAGCAAAGCTAGCTATCTACTAAGATAGCTGGCTAGTTAGTGCAGTTGTATATGTAATCCCTTGTTTTACAAAGCTAACATCTTTTATGGGGCACTGTTTATTTATGGTTTTGGGTTCTTAAGTTATCCTTCTGTTCCATGTGGAACACTACAAATCAAATTCAAATTGTATTTGTCACATACACAATCATACATGGTACGACATGCAGTGAAATGTATTTGCAGTGCACGACCCATAAACACTAAAATAGAACAAAAAATTAAAATATAAAAATAAAATATAATAAAAAGAAATGTAGATATAGAGGGATAAAGATAACAAAGATATGAAATATATAAAAGATAGGCAAATGTGAAATGGTATAAAGATATAAAGAATATGGAATGTAGTCTGTAAGAATAAAATACAAAATACAAGCTGTAAATAGAAATATGGACAACATATGTTTTAGGTATGAAAAAAAGTGAATCCTTCTTGAAAGGGTTTATTCTTTTCATCCTTAAATGATGATTCCTGATTGTGACCTCAGTCCTGAGTGTGTTTAAAATTTAGCTAACTGTCTTGGTAGAAAAAATGGTTCTTGAAGAGTTCTTGGATCATTTAAATTAGTTTGCTTGTTCCTCTGGGGCAGGTTCTGTGTAGAATCCCACAACAGAGTGTTTTGAATTGAAACAGTTTGTGTGTGTGTGTGTGTGTGTGTGTGTGTGTGTGTGTGTGTGTGTGTGTGTGTGTGTGTGTGTGTGTGAGTGTTGTACTGCATTTAACATTGTCCTCTTTCTGGACACTGAGTTGATCATCTCAGCCCTGGTGGCTGTGATGAGTTTCAGAATGGCTTTGATATCACCACCAAACTGGGGCACTGGGGAAAAATTGGAAATTTTATAAGTGTGAACCAGCAGATGGAGTGTGTCAGATTATTAATAAAACCATCAGGGTGTGTATTTCAGCAGCGATCTGGGTCATCTACAATGCGGTCAGTCAAATTTCAAAAGAAAGTGACGGCCTGATTCCAGAGTGAGATGAAAGCCTCTTCGCCTGTTTTCTTTTTCTTTCTTTCTTTCTTTCTTTCTTTCTTTCTTTCTTTCTATTTTTGCTGTTGTTGTTTTTATGTTTAAAGCTGCAGGGTGACCCAACCCCCAGCATGTGGTTCATTTTATGTTCCACTTTAGTAGACACTTGGCACTTCCTCTTTCAACTCCCCCCTCTACCCTTGTAATCTATTCATGCCAAAAACCATTTGTCCTGAAACTGGAACAGTGCTAATGCTGATTATTTTACATGCTCAGTTCAGGTTTTTTTTCTCCTTAAAACTAAATTACCCTTGTATTGGAATAAAGTGGAATGTAGTGACTGCTTTTGCTCACACTTCAATTGGCTAATCAGAAGAATACCATGTGTTTTGGTTACCAATATATGATGACACTATAAGTTAATTTAAGAAAATTGAAACTGTTCACTGTGCTAGTGGGTTAATTAGCCTGAGGTCAATGATTTTATTGTGTAATTTAAACCAGGAGCTCAGATTGCTAGCAAGCATAATGCTAGCTATTGTATAGTATAAGTAATAGCAGTTAATAAGTTAAACTAGCAAGCTTGCAAATACAGGCTAAAAATCATGTTTCTTACTGATGCTTGATGTATTTTAAGCCATGATCATGTTTGCTAGTAAGCTATCTAAGGGTAAGAGAGGGTAAACAATATATTAGCTAATTAAAATCAGAAGTAGGTTCACTACATGCTAGTTGATTTCAAGCTAAATGTGTTTTATTTTTGGGATTTAAACCTGGACTCAAGCTTCTAGCTAACATGAGTTAAACTATTGTGTAATTAGAACCAGGAGCATGGTTTGCTAACCAAAATGAGGTAGACAATACTTTGCTAAACTATTGCAGAAGAAAGAACATGATATCATGTCACCTCAGCCACCTGTCACGCAGTCCCAGCACCCTGCCATGAACTCCAGTTCCCAGCAGTCTCAGCGGCCTCCAAACATGGCTGCTGAGGACTCCAATACCCGACACCCACATGTGCTTTCCCGTTCATAGACTCCTGAATTTCAAGACACCTCAGGTTTATATTGCGAAGTAACGTTTTGTGTTTGCACCAGTCCATACTAAGCCTTTTGTTCCATGTTCATTTTTGGACATTGTTTTGTATTTCGATTCTTGCCTAAGCCCTTGATATTACTGTTGCCCTGTATGCCTTGGTTTTGAAATTTGCCTGTTTTTGACTTTGCTCTTTGGATCACGGTTTGGATTTTGTCTGTCTGTCTGTCTTAATAAAGCTCCCTGCTTTTACATCCGTTGCCTTCCTACTTAACCTGACACATTACAGGGCAAAGACCACAATGGGGGTTCTTGTTATACCTTGATATTTTTTCATCAAAAAAATGCAAACAATGTAGTCAGTAACTTAATCTATTTGCCACAAAATTAAAGTAATGTAACTGATCACTTTCCATTACTTTCGGATTACCTTAATACCAAACATGTGGATGATGAGTGCAATTTCTTACCTGGAAGGCAGAACTTGCACTGTACTATGATGTGGTTCCCCTTTTCTGGTTTAAAGACAAAATAATGGCAAAATTTCCACCCAGTGAATGCATTTTTTTATTATTATTACCAGAGGCCACAATAATGAATTGTAAGGTTACCTATGAATAAACTCGAGACCTGAGTGGTGATGTGAGACCCGTGAAGTGTATGTACTACATGTACATGGTAGTATGCCGTTTGTTATTTTAAAATGTATTTCAGGGCTGCAATTACTGATTATTTTTGATAATCGATTAATCTGTTGACTATTTTCCCCTCATTAAATATACTATATACAAAAGATATGTATTTAAAATATTTATTTGCAGCATTTTAATCAAAACTGGTAAACTTTTTCTTAATTAGGCTTTTAGGCTTAATTGAATAGCAGTTGACTAATTACAACATTAGTGTCATTTATCAGATAATCTGTCACAGCTTGAGAATATTATCCAGTGCTCATGTCAACCGAATGAGACACTCCGAGTAACCCAAGGTGGCTTTATTATGTACATTGTTTACTGCTAATCACTTTTTTATTCACTTACCACACTTATTGCAACTGTGTGGTATGGTTTGTTCAAATTTCAAAGAGACAAATTCCAAATAAAGATCAAAGGAATAAATTAATACCAGCTGCCTGTTTTGCTCACTGAAACTCTCTGATGCTAAGTTCATTTTGCTTGTTGTGTGTGTGTGCATGTGAGGTGAATCATTTACAGTGTGTGAAACTGACTCCAAAATGATTAAAATGCTGCAAATAAACATTTTAAATAAAAGTCTTTTGTACATATTTAAAAAAAAAAAAAAAGTCATTGAATAATCAAGGAAACAATATTCACTTAACCTAACCTAAAAATAAACATATCAAAAATGAATAAACAATAATCAAAATAATTGGTAGTTGCAGCCCTAAATAAAGAACGATATACTATAATGTACTTCATGCATGTCACATCGCCACTTTGGTCTTAAGTGAAATCAGAGCTAAGCTTACAGTCACCAATTCATTATCAGGGCCTCTGGTGAAAAAATGTGTTCACTAGGTGGAAATGTCACCATTATTTTGTCTATAAAGCAGAAAAGGGGAACCAAATCACAGTACAGTGCAAGTTCTGCCTTTCAGCTGTGAAAATGCTGTCATCATCCACATTGAGGTAATCCAAAAGTAACAGAAAGTAATCAGTTATATTACTTTAATTTTGCGGTAATTAGACTAAGTTACTGACTATAATTTTTGCAGGTAATTAGTAACTGTATCAGAATACATTTTAAAGTAACCCTCCTCACCCTGTATATATTTAAGTCTGGTATAATATTTTTTCATTTTTCATAGGTATTGGGTACTGTGGAAAATGTAGTAGAAGTGTAAGCATTATTTATTAATATAGACCTTTGGTGTCCCGGGACAGAAGAACAATGTACACTAAGTTTTCCTCTAAGTAGGTTACACCTGGAACAAGCACAAGCCCTGTTTTTATCTTGATCTAAAAAAGAAACAAAGTTACATTTATTCCAAAACCTTTAGAACATCAGCATTCACTGTGCTGAGTGCCTTCCCACATCGCTCTGATACGAAAGCTTCAATTATTCCATCCACGGGACAGATTAATCATGGGTTGTACTCTGGAGAAAAAAAAATATTAAACTTCAGTTTCGCGAATATGTATTACATCTTTGTTGCAGTGCCCATTGTTCATAGTGCATTGACATTGGGTTATGGTGACTAAAGCACATTTAAGGCCATTTATTCAAACTTTACCTGCTTTCATATTACTCATCACTATTATGTAGTGCTCATATGGCATAATACTTAGTTTTTACTGGTTGTGCTCATGACTTCATGTTGAAGTTCAACTCCAATACTTAGGACAATTAAAATACCTAGAAATTATCTAGATCCTACACAAATGTTCCATAATTCCCTGTATAGGAATAACAGATAAGCTGATTTATTATGATAAGTCTTCAGGTTATTTTTTAATTTTTTTTTACTTTAACTAAATGATTCATTAAGATCAGATTCTGGAACAAATCAGGCAAGAACTAAGCAACACAGTCTTTGCATATTTGCACTTATTTATTTATTTATTTATTAAGTTATTGAACTTGAGTAGCTTAACTATAGTTGTAGTTAATAGGTTAACTATTCATGTTATATTTTTAAATGTACATATTTCTTAATTAGCTGATGGTAGGTACTGGGCTGGCTTTAGTAGTGAAGTGGCTATAGTGTGTGAAAGCTATTTGACTCCAACCTCACTCAATTTTCTCCCACAGCTTTTTAAATTTAAAAAGGTGCTGTCTGTAAAGACGAGCAGTGTAATGAAATGAAAATAATTTAAGGGCTAAATTGTGTAATCTATTTGTACATTTACAACCTGTGGTGTACCGAACAATGTCTCGAAGCTTGTAGAGCTGAAGGCCAGCCTTCCTGCTGAGTGAGTGTGTGCATGTTGTGTCTAATGAGAGTGTCCAATTGATCTGAGGCCGAATCAACAAGCAGCTGTTTTGTTTAGCCTGCTGTGTGTTTGATCTGAAACAAAACAATAAAAAAAACAGTCAGCCATTATTTTCATCATTGTCACTATGTCTTTTTTTGTGTGTGGAAGTGTATAAAATGTCTTAGTACTTCTCTTGCAGATGGCCAGGAGATGAAGTTTTGTGATGATGATGATGATAATAAAATATTAACTGTACTTCTTAGGATGAATCTCAGCATTGGGACTACACATAAATGCATGTCATCTCTTCCTTGACATCAGTGACTTGCCGACCTATAGTCCCTTCCTAAAATTGTGTAGTGTACAACTATTGTGTAGTGGTGCACAAATACCTAGAAAGGGTTATCCATAAGCTCCTTAAATCGAAGCTTGGCATAATAGGTTACATAAATAAAAAACAAGGGACAACTTCATGCACCGATATATGAAGTTTTAAGCATTTCTGCCAGGCTGATTCTAACAAGCCATAATAAAAAAATTTGTCTCTAAATCATTGTACTCTTGAAATGACACCATATTGTGCTTGGGCAAAGAAATTTAATGACTACTGCTGTCCCCTTGCACCAACCTGTGCTTGTGGGGATGATGAACAAAACAAGAAAAATCATGGTCACTCCACCTTCTTGTTCTTCTACTGCTTCTAACAAACAAGACAAAGTCAGACCTCAAAATACTGTGATTAGTTAAGAGTCAGTGCCCTAAATCTGAGACTGAACAAGAGTCTGACCTCCAAAGACTGGGACTAACCAAAAATCACAGTCTGAAAAACTGTGCCTAACCAAAAGACAAAACTTAATCTATGGGAATAACTAAGATACAGAGCCTTGAACATCAGGATTAATCAAGAGTCAGAGGCCTATATCCTGCAATTAATTACGAGTAAAAGCCTAGAAAACTGGGACTGACCAGTAGTCATGGCTATGAAGACTTGGATTTAAAGTTAGAATCTTATATCTGAGACTAACCAATTGTCAGAGCTCTAAATACTGAGACTAAACAAAAATCAGAGTCTGTGCCTAACCAGGAGACAGAACCCTAACAACTAAAACCAATGAAGAATCAGAGCCTTGAATATCAAGATTAACCAAGAGTCAGAGCCCTAAAGCCTGCAATTACTCAAGAGTCAAAGCCTTAAAAAATGGAACTACCCAGTGGTCCGGGCTCAAAAAACTTGGATTAACTATGCGTCAGAGCCCTTAAATCTGAGCCTTACCAAGAGTCAGACCTCTGAATGCTGGGATTAACCAAGAGTTAGAACCTTAAATCTGAGACTAACCATCAGTCTGAGCTCTAAATACGGGGATTAACCAAAAATCAGAGTCTGGACCTAACCAGGAGACAGAACCCTAGAAACTGGAACCAACCAAGAGGCTTAAATACCAAGATAAGAACTAAAGCCTGCAATTAATCAAGATTCAAAGCCTTAAAAACTGGAATGAACTAAGAGTCGGTGCTTTGCAAATCAGTGTAAACCAAGAGGCAGAGTCCTAAAGACTAGGGCCAATGAATTTCAGAGTTGAAAAAAATGGGACTAACCAAGGCCGAGACCTCCAAAATTGACAGTAACAAGTTTCAAGTAATAAGAGGTATTCTGATTGCTTTATCATATCTCATACACTTACAATGTGTTTAAAATATAAACAAGAGGAAGAAACAGCTAATAGTTGAATGTATAATGATACATCCCATCCTAATCTTGCTACAGTAATCATTAAATAAGTATAATTCTGAATAAATGCAATTTTGTTTTTGAGCTGTTTTGTTTTATCTTATAAATGTGTTTTGACTGTTGAAGGTCAGCATGAGAAAACTCTAGAAAAATCAAACAAGTTCAATATTAATAATAAACCTCAATGGAGGGAGATGGAGCCAGGAAAACAGAGGGAGAAAGAGTTCATTTCATGAGTCATTTCCTGTTGCTTCTGACATTTCATCTACAGTCCTTGCTTTTCAATTCTTAGGTTTAAAGGGCAGTTAATGTGCAGCAGTTTATTTATTAATTTACATTATCTCTGCTAAAACTGAAGAATATAATGATATATAGCCAATGCATTTATACTACATTAACATGTACGGCGTAATAAGCTTATGGGCAGCTGTTTCAATCAAAAGTTTATACAAACACTGGAAAAAAACCTTTAGTTTTAAACAAGTAGTGCACACATTACAATGTGTAATCTCATTCATTATTTTTAAGAGATGATATAATTTTATTGTACAGCACATCATTCTTTCATTCATGATGTTTATTTAAAAGAACTTGACATTCACACAAATTCCATACACAGAAGGAATATAAAACTATATAGCGATCATTATTATTATATTAATGGATCTGATTGTTGATTAACTTGTAAGTACTTAATTTATTAAAATGATGTCATTCCATCATTTATTCATTCATTCATATTGTTCACTCATTTGATTGCTCCTTCACTCCCTCCCTTATTTGTTAATATAGTCATCCTCTTATCCTTCAATATATCAATTAAGTCCTTCATTCACCCACTGATGCAAACACAACCCAAACTTTCATTCACTCATTTAGTTATTCACTCACTCATCCATTCTTCTCATTCTCCTTTTCAAATTTTTCAATCAAGTCTCCATGTATTATTTTTTTCATTCATTCTTTCATCAGTATATAATCATTTATTTACCCAGCAATTCATCCACTCAGGGTTTTGTTTTTCATGTTTTTACATGTATAATGTCATCCAATCATATTCAGCCGTTTCCTCCACCATATCTACCTATTAATATTCTTATTCACCTATTCATTTGCTCTCACTCCCTCTTTAATATAAAAAATGCGTTTACAACACCATTAATCTACTCATTTATAATTAACAATTTATGCTGTATTATTTTGTATTTGCATTCGCTCATTCACCCACTCATTTATTAAAATATTTGTTCACCCATTCACTAATTCAACTATTACTCACCCACACGTTCATTTTCTTAGTCATTTTTCTATTCACTCATTACCCAATCATTCACTGGTACATCTATTTATTAAAACTTATTCATTCACTTATTTATTCCACTTACTCAATTAGTTATTTATTCACTCATTCACATTGTATTTATTCATCCCATTGCTTATTTATTCACTCACTCACTCATCTGTTTATTCAATTATGTACTTATTCATTCAGTCATCCTATTCATCACTCATACATTTGCATATTTACTTATTTATTCACTTCATCACTCCATTTATTTCAGTATTCACTTATTCATCTATTCACTGACCGATTTATTCCTTTAGTCACTCACTCATCTCATTTTGTCATTTACTAATTTATTCACTTAATCCGTTATTTATTTATGTATTCACTCACTCCTATACCCATCCCTTCGGTGTAATTCAGGCCACTCCGGGCTGAACCTTTTTTTTTTTTGGTTCACTCTTTTGATTATGCCATAAACAGCTTCAACAGAACTCTCTTTAATCAAACTGATACATCTTTTATTTTAGAAACCAGTTCCTGAACCCCCCTCCCCCCACCATATCCCTGTTTCCCGCCCTCCCCTCTCTTCTTCCTCTAATTAAAGTGATTGATGAAGTTTGAACGGCACTGCGGTGAACGAGTGAAAACAGGATGTCACCCATCAGTCCCGCATATTGATGCACAGCTAATGAGTTTGTGGCATTCGAGTTCAAATCAGAGCTCACATTCATACTTTAACATCAGAGAGGAAAACGAAAGAAAGGACGAAAGAAAGGAAAGGCAGCAATCGTCAAGAGATGAGACGCAAGAGACGAGAGTGAAAAACACCAAGATGACGAATTATTCGATCGCAGATATGACATAATTATTAAGAGTATTTTTTTCCCCCAAACGCATTTGAAAGGAAAAGCGGACGAAGCTGCAGAGTGTTTAGGCGCGTGACTGCATTCATAGAGGATGCATGCACTTTTTCATTCGCTTTAAATCAAACACACACACACACACACAGAGAGAGAGAGAGAGAGAGAGAGAGAGAGAAAACACTCCATACAATTTAGATTCGCGATACAGCATGTGTCTCCATTTCTGTCCGTTTATATCCATTTTGCACGACATGAATCGCAGGAAAAGAGGGATCTGCTGTTGCGCGCGCGCTGTGTAGATAATTATTTTACCGCATTCAACTGCGGATCTCTCTCTCTCTCTCTCTCTCTCTCTCTCTCTCTCTCTCTCTCTCACACACACACACACACACCTGTATCCCCGAGCAGGCGCTGTGCATATTCGCCTTTTTCGCTCTTCTCCGAAAAAAGGATGAAAAAAATCGCTCCGCTTCAAAAACATATCTTCAAACCGAGAAGCTGAAATGATCACTCTGAGCATCTGAGCTCTGTCTTTTGTTTAAATGGCTTTATGGAGGCTAAAACAATTTTGAAACGCGCGATGCGGTTCACAACGACGATCTGAACACCATCGAAACACGGACATATCCAGAAAGGCGTTTTTTTTTTCTCTTCAGAATTTGTTCCCTTTTTTTATTTTTCCTTTTTTAACCATTGGATTGTAGATATTTTTGTGGATCGATTTAAAAAAAAAAAATCGTCACACCGATGGATTGTTTCCACTGCAGCTCGGCAGAGGGGGTTAGATGCAGCACCGAGCGTTTCTTTAGAAATGCTGAAAAAGCGACGGAGTGCCGAGAAGGAGAAGCAGCAGAATGGAATGTGAGGATGTGAGAATTGCGGATTAATTCATCGGTTCTTCTCTTTTTCTTTCTCTTTATTGATCTTTTTGTTTGTTTGTTTGTTTGCTTTGCTTTGTTTTGCTTTCTATGTCTTTTTTTGGTCCTCTGGCGATGCATTGGGATTTCAGAACCAAAAGAGAACGGACAGCTCCCTTCCTTCTGTGAGGAATAACAAAATCTACACTAAAGGAGGATTTTCTTAGGGGGGGAAATGCACAAGGTCACTAATCTGGTAAGATAAATCTCACACTGTAATCTGAGAGATCAGAGATGATGATGATGATGATGATCATGCTTTTTAGTGTTTCGTAAATAAGACGACAGAAAAATTAAAGCAGCTATTTAACCAGAGTTGGAAGGCATGGATCTAAACATGAACTGTCCTCCTGTTTCTGCAGCCTGCTGATCTATGCGTCTGTCAGTTTGCATCTGGAGGAACGCAGGCGTCCATAATCTGATTGTTTTCATGTCTTGGATCGCGGGGATGAATTGTTGGCATTGAAAAAATGCTGCTGTGGATTGTGTTGCTGAAGGCGGCTCTTTGTGCAGCTCTCGGGAACGGTACGAGCGACGTGTGCAAGGAGGAGATCTGTTCGTGCAGTGCGATAGAGGGCGATTTGCACATCGACTGTGAAAAGCGTGGTTTCAGCAACCTGCAGCACTTGACTGGTCCGAGCTCGCAGTTTTATCACTTGCTGCTGCACGGGAATTCCCTATCCAGACTGTTTCCCAATGAGTTTGCCAACTTCTACAATGCAGTCAGTTTGCATTTGGAGAACAATGGCTTACATGACATCGTCCCAGGCGCCTTCCTCGGCCTGCAGTTGGTCAAGCGTCTGCATATAAATAACAACAAGATACGATCATTTAAAAAGAACACTTTTCTGGGTTTGGATGATTTGGAATATCTTCAAGCTGATTTTAACCTTCTAAGAGACATTGATCCCGCTGTTTTCAGGGACTTGAGTAAACTAGAGGTCTTAATTCTGAATGATAACCTAATTAGTGCACTTCCTACCAACATTTTCCAGCACGTTCCCATAACGCATCTTGACCTGCGCGGGAACCGGATAAAGACGTTGCCTTATGAAGGGGTCTTAGAACAAATTCCAGGCATTGTGGAGGTTTTGTTGGAGGACAATCCATGGGACTGCAACTGTGACCTTCTTTCCTTAAAACAGTGGCTTGAAAACATCCCGCAGCGGGCCCTTGTTGGCCGGGTTGTTTGCGAAGCGCCTGCACGTCTCCAGGGCAACGAACTTAACGAAACAGCTGAGTCTGAGCTCTGCCCTTCCAAAGATGGCGCCGATTCCAGTTTAGCCGCACCTCCAACTCAGGACGAGACCTCAGGACTGGATTCCCCTCCTTCTCCCACTTCCACCACCTCTAAAATAGCTGGTGTGACAGAGAAAAGCACTCACAACAACAAGGGCCGCCCCAAAGCGAGAGAAAACTGGCAGCTAAAGACCCCAACAGCAATAGCATCAGGCACAAGTGATGTTGTGTGTCCTCAAACGTGCGTGTGCAAGCCAATCGGCGCTAGTCAAGGACTTGGGGTGAACTGTGAAGGTAAAACGTTGGAGAGTGTGCTCAATTTAAGACCCAAACCTCTTGGTGCACATGAGCTAAATCTACGTGATAACAATATCCATGCAGTGAAAAGGAACCAGTTTCGGGGTTACACAAATCTGAACCTGCTCGATTTAGGTGGGAACAACATAAAAACAATCGAGAATGGCACTTTTCAAAACTTGAGCGAGTTGCGGTGGCTTTACTTGGACAAGAACTATCTGGATACTGTCATGGCGGATATGTTTGTGGGACTCCAAAACCTGGAATATCTCAGTTTGGAATATAATAACATCCAGCTTATAATGGCAGGAGCCTTTAGTCCAATGCCTAACTTGCGGGTGCTGTTTCTAAACAACAATCTGTTAAAGTTGCTGCCCACAGATGCCTTTCTGGGTGTCTCCTTGTCCAAAATAAGCCTGTATAACAATTATTTGACCCATCTTCCCATAAGCGGAGTGCTTGATCAGCTCAGCTCAATCATCCAAATCGATTTGCATGGGAACCCATGGGATTGCACGTGCACCATCGTGCCACTGAAACAGTGGGCGGAAAAAATGGCGCCTGACGTCATCGTGAGTAACCTAAAATGTGAGTCACCAGAGGAGTTCTGGAAGCAAGATTTGCGTCGCATCCGGATTGACCTGCTATGCCCGGAACTTTACGACCAGACTTCGCCGACTTCGCCGACTTCATTGTCCAAAAATGGCACCATTGGTATGGATTCTGATTCAGGGACACATGCTGGAGCATACCCAGAGCCGAGCCGAGTCTCAATTTCAGTTCTGGTGCCCGGATTGCTGCTTGTGTTTGTCACTTCTGCTTTCACTGTCGTCGGGATGCTCGTTTTCGTCCTGCGCCACCGGAAAAGGTCCAAAAGGAGAGACGGGAACTCCTCAGCATCTGAGATCAACTCTTTGCAGACAGTTTGTGACTCAGCTTATTGGCATGGCGCTGCTTATCATGCTGATCACAGGAGCTATGACTGTGGCGCTCACTCGCTCTCTGATAAATAAGGCACTTAGACATTCATCAGAGCACTTGAGTGCAAAAAAAAGATGCATCCTGGTGGCGCTTTCTTACTCGCTCTGTTGGGAAATACCCTATTTTTCTTCGCTTCAGTTCACTATAAATATTCATGAGCCACCATTATGGATGCTGTTGTAAAATATGTACCTCTTTCTCTTCTTCTTCTCTCTCTCTCTCTCTCTCTCTCTCTCTCTCTCTATCTCTCCCTCTCTGTCTTTGGTGTCGCAATCATTCGACTGCAAACCTGAGGAAATGGGAATGGTGCACGAAGGGATGAGGAGTGCATGAATGTAATGTAAATAGCGACTTGTAACATATCTGCATGATCCAATCCGCATGGTTTCGACTCCTGAGTGCCAGGAACCAGACCACAGCGCGCTGACTCCACAGTTCTTTGATGATAACCGTATAAATATTGTGTATAAACATAAAATGATTTATGAATATATTAAAAAAGTGCCATTTCTCTATTTTTTGTGGAACAAAAAGTTAACGCATTTAGGATTTGTATTTGTTGTTTTCTTTCTGAAATAAGGCAACATGATGGGGAGAAATGAAGAACAGAGATGTACTAATGCATGTAGGCTACTTTTCAGTTTTTATCATTATTTATATTTTCATCTCCTTACTAGTGTATTATGTGTTATAATGCAGTGCGTTGATTATTTTGATATGTTAATTTTTGCCCAATGTAGCTAAAATTTTATTCGTGATCGTTTGTGACTCTTGAACAAACGATGAGCTGTGGAAGGTCCTAACTGCATATTTTCTTTTTTTTTTTGGTATGTGTAGTATGGAAATAGACTAGATTTTTATGAGGCCTATGACTCACTTTAATCTTTAATTCTTGTGAGCTTTTGTAAAGCCATTTATTTATCATTCAAAAGGGAAAAATGGCTTCTTTTCTTTCCCTTTATTTTTTAGTTTTGATTTTTTTTTTGTTTTCTTTTTTGGGACATTGTTACTGTGAAAAAGCGAGCCATGTAAATATCTCGTCTCCAATCAAAGGCCTCCTGCCTCTAGGTGTTGCTGTTGCATCTCAACCCAATAAAGCTGACAGAGTTGAACTTGTATATCTGTATCGAACTGCTCTGGCTAGAATTCACCCTTTTTATATGACCTTTGACCTTAACACCTATTGCACATTATTATTATTATTATTATTATTATTATTATTATTATTATTATTAAATTCTGGTCTTAGATTAGCATCTACAAAAAAAATATATCATTATTTGCATATTTAAATATACTGATAAAAAATTTACAATACAGACATTAAGAAGTTACCTTAAAGCTAGTAACATAAATGCAAACTTTATGCATTATAAAAAATATAAATCATATCATCAGCAGATGCTTCAGTTAGTATTGTATTAGCATCCATCAGCAAGGCTAACAATATCTAATTCCTGATAGAATTTTGGTTTTAGAAAAAAACAAACCAATTTGTGGCCAATAATTAGCATATAAACAATTTCACTCATATTAAAGCTGTTACAACTTTCCTTTTGGTTTTTTTTTTGGTTTTTTTTTACAAAATGCTAAGAGTATCATTCATTCATATTTTATATTAAAATAATTATAATTTCTATTTTCTATTCTTTTTTGTCTTACAATATGGTAAAATTAGCTTACCTCAACCACCAGCTAATATTTTTTTTTCTCAAAATTAAATCAAATTAAATACTTCTTCTTCTTCTTCCTCTTCTTCTTCTTCCTCTTCTTCTCTTCTTCTTCTTCTTATTATTATTATACAATGAATATATTATCCCACGTGTTTCCATTTTCTATTTTTACATGCTAAAAGCAAACAAATGTTAAATTTAAAATTTAAATACAAATTTAAATAAATTTAAATAGCTTTAATATTAAAAACTGCCTTAATTTGTTTTTCTTTTGAAGAAAAAAACAGTAATACACAAGTATCATTAGCCAATGTATATTTACAATTCTTCTTATTATTATTAGTAGTAGTAGTATTAGTAGTAAAAGTAGTAGTAGTAGTAGTAGCTTTAGTATTATTATTATTTTTTTTTAATAAATGGCTGATATTCCAGGAAACAGTGAGGTTATCCAATCCTAAAGCTGCATTTTAACATTTTCAAAGTGGAAGATTTTAACAAGGCAGCAGGTTTCACTGTTTTTTGTTCCTGTACTCTATTTTTAATGTGCAGTCAGGAAAATCCTCTGATTTTGCAATGAAATGGAGATGCAATGTACTTAATGGAAATGTAACACTCACACACACACACACACACACACACACACACACACACACACACACACACACACTGTAATAACGGTATAAGCTGGTTTTTGTGTGGTTTATGTTTATCTGTAACACACCCTCATCTATTCTTTGTCCCTTTTTTTCTGTTTGCTTTGTTGCTGCGTTCACCCTGCTTCTGTTCCATTCAATAAAGTGTGGTTGAGGTTCAGTAACATCTGTGACCAAGATATTTTATTTTTTATATAATTTTATATATACAGAGTCAGCCAAAAAATTTATACACACTTCAGGAAAAGAAAAATTTGTATAAATGTTTTAATATTAAATTTATTCAGATGTCATGAGATTAATACAAGTTACCTTTGGCCTCTACAATTACAAGAGGTGCTCAAAGTGGTGGCCATTAGCTTCAGCATGGCATTTACATTTACGTCATTTGGCAGACGCCCTTATCCAGAGCGACTTACGTACATCTTATTTTATACAAGTGAGCAATGAAGGTTAAGGGCCTTGCTCAAGGGCCCAGCGGTGGCAGCTTGGCAATGCTGGGATTTGAACTTACTCATTTGATCACTAATCCAATGTCTTAGCCACTGAGCTACCATGGACCCATTTATGCATTTATGTGCAGAAGTGTTCCTGAAGTGTGTATACATTTTTTTTGGCTGACTCTGTATATATGTATATATATATATATATGTATATATATATATATATATATATATATATATATATCTTTTGAGGCACTTGCACAAATACTAACCTGATGGCTTTAAGATTCCCTTATATTCAAGTTAAAAAGTTTGCACCCCTTTTGGATAAATTGAAAAAGACAACAAAGAAATTTGTAACAACAGATGTAATGAGTCACATATGTTCGATTAATATCTCACACAATATAACAGGTCAAGTGCATGTTAATAGTGAAACAATATAAATGACTTTAATATAAAAGTTTGTACCCCCTTTAAATTTTCCTTCCAGTAATGACACTTTTTCACTCAGCTCTGTATTTGCTTCATACCTTTACAGTTGCCTTCAGTTTTTTTTGCACACTTTATTGTGTTATGAATTTAATTTAAAAAGAAATTTGCCATCAAACAGAACACAAGCAAACACACAATAACCCATAATGACAAGCAAATGCAAGTTTTCAGCAATTGTTTGCAAATTTATTTAAAAAATGTCATTTAGGTAAGTAGTCAGAATGTTTATTCACTAATTTGTAGAAGCACCTTTGACAGCAGGTGCTTTTATATAGCCCTTGCTGACAGAAGTACTTGTACATTGTAAAAGTTCATGGATCATTAAATTGCATGGTAAAAGGCATAAAACCAACATCCAACACAAGTACATAATCTGCTCTGTAATATGTTTAAGTCTCCTTAAAGGATAATGAAATCAGATGAGTTTTAAGTTTAGATTTAAAGACTAAAATTGAAGAAGAACAAATAATGTGCAGTGGTAAGCTATTCCAGCTCTTCAGTGCTGCCACTGCAAATACACAGGGCTTCGGCATGGACAAAAGAAGCTGGAGCTCAGTGATCTTGATGCAGTATGTGGACATAGCAAATCAGCAATATAAGAAGGAGCTAACCCATACAGGGCTTTAAAACAATATACGTAATATGGTCCATCTTCTTTGCACCAATTAAAAATGTGTAGCAGCATTTTGAACTCATTAAAAAATAAGCTAAGCATAGTCATGCAGACTGACCCCAATTACAATGAATTACAATAATCTAAATGAGACAAAATAAAAGCATGAATGAGTTTTCCCTGTCCTGAGAAGAAAAGTATGGCTTAATCTTTTAAAACTGTCCTAAGTAAAAACCTACCTTTAACAACAGCATTTATTTGCTTGACAAATTTAAAATCTAAATCTAAGTTTTACCAAGGTTTTTGGTATATAGTCTAACATAAAGAGGGAGAACCCAGATTTCCCTGGGTTCAGCTTGGAGTCTTCTTGGGTAAGCTTGCACATGTTTTCTTCCTGGCAGATCCTTGCAAACTCAGATCAGATTTTAATGGGGAACATTTGTGAACTGCCATCTTCAGGGACAGTCAGAGAATCCATTGTTGTCTTGACTGTTTGCTTCAGGCTGTTATCATGCTGAAAGGTGAACATTTAAATGATGACTGCTATGTGACTGTACATAAGCATTCTCATGACCAGTGTACAAAACTTAAATGGAGTGCCATGTCTCAGATTTTCAACTTGGAAACAAAACAGTGGAACTGGATTTGAAAAATAAACTGGCTAAACTTGAATTTGACCGGACAATTTACAAATATTATCTCATTCAACATCTCTTATCTTAAATATCTCTTTTTCTTTTCAGTATACTCAAAGTGCTTGATTCTTTTTTATTTTGGCTTTTTAGGTCCACAAATGCCTTTAGGTGCTTGCCATATACATTTTACTCAGGACTTGCTTCTGTCCACTTCTATCCACTTCTGAAGCTCTGTTAGAGTGGTCATTGGGTTCTTGATCACCTCCCTGACCAAGGCCCTTGACGACAGGCTGGATGAAGCTTTTGGAAGATTCAGATTGATGGAACACACTGTGCACCTGAAAAATTTAAAAGCTTTAAAAATAGCTTTATACTCATGCCTAAATCTATATCTTGATACAATTTGATTATGGAGGTCTACAGAGAGTTCCTTGGATGTTTTGTTTTTTCGTTTGACATGCATTGTGAATTATGGGACCTTATATTTACATGTGTCTGCCTTTCTAAATCATGTACAACCCACTGAATTTTTCAAGTTCTGGAGACATAATCAATGAAAGAAGGATGTACCTGAGCTCAGTTTGAAGTACCCTCAGTCAAGGGACTATACACTTCTCTACATGGGAGACTCTTTTTTGTTGTTGTTGATATTGTTGTTGTTGTTTTTTGTTTTATGTATTTTTGTTGTTTTGTTTCTAAAAAATTTTTTCCCACTTTTTATCATTCTTGATTACTATGTAGAATTTAATCCATTTTGAAATTATATCTATAAACAATTAAGTATGGTCTGAATAATTTTCAGACCAATTGTAAGTCCTAATAATTAACTAAATAACACTGTAAATGAACATCAGAATTAAATAATATTTTTTAACATCCTTAAGTACATATATGTGTAAATAAAAGCAATATTCGGTAAAATGAAATATTAACAAATATTAATAATAAATATTTTTGTGTTTGACAAGTAATGCTCAATATGGGGTATCAATATTTAAGATGTAATTTGAACAAGACACTTAAGGTGTATTCAGCAACAGTACAGTAGCTTACTGTATTGTAACTATACTATATATACTGTACAAGATATATATATATATATATATATATATATATAGAGAGAGAGAGAGAGAGAGAGAGAGAGAGAGAGAGAGAGAGAGAGA
>JAQQZX010000010.1:11707455-11722224 GCA_030068355.1 Notoglanidium maculatum | reverse complement strand
GAAGATAGTGGGCAGAGGAAATCCATAGTTGAGGAAAGTGAGGAGAGGAGAGTGTCCGTGGCTAGCTCCAGTGGAAGTGAGGAAAAGGAGTCATGGTCTGGAAGGTATGATAAAGTGCAGGAAGTGATGGATGAAGGAGAGACAGAGTAGAGGTTTCGCTGAGTAGGAGAGAAGAGTTGACAGCTGGTTTTCGGAAGGGCAGGTAGGGTGATGGTAAAAAATACTAAGTGGTGATCAGAGATGTGAAGTGATCTTTCATAGTATATTATTTTAAAATCAAGATTAATACGAGTTTACAGCTAGATATAAAATTTTGCAGTGTAGAGAGGCACCCTTTTAGAGCTTACAGAGAACATCCTTCAAAAAGCCAAGCAATATCCAAAGATCACTTGAGGAACCCTTTTTAAGAACCATTTAGCTAACATTAGAGTGCATGATTAGGCTTAAATGGTCAATGTTCTGAAATTAGAAGTTGTCTTGAAGTTGACGGGTTCTGTAATTGAGATGAGTTTCACAGTGACTTCCTCATCAATGACTACTCTGAAAATGTTTTGGCAATCCTGAAGGCCTCCTTCATCCTTTTGGCCGTAATTAGAGATGGAGTTAAAGCAATTCATTAAGCATTTTCAGGACATCTCTCAAGACAGACAGGAAGTTGAATGGTTGGACCTTTTGTCTAGTCAGTACAATCTGGAATTGAACATGCTCAAAACCATGTACCTGACAGTAGACTTCAGTGTGACAATGACCGTGTGCCCCCCACAACTGGCTCCCCTCACTAGTACTATCTTTGCAGACTGTGAAGTATTTGGGAACCACTGTCTATCAAAAGTTGGGAGGACAACATTGACTGTGTTGCAAGCAGAGTATATATACTTTCAGCATCAGCTGAGAAAATACAAATGACCACAGGATTCACTGGCCCAGTTCTACACCAGTTAGACTGTCCCTGCCACCTCAATAACAGTCTCTGCCACCAGTAATGAGCTGAACAGAGTGGAACATATTGCCAGGTCAGCTGAAAAGCTCACAGGGAGAAATGTACCCTCCAATAAAGACCTGTTCTTCTCCTGAGCCAGGATGCAAGCAGCTGACCTCATGTGTCACATTTTTGACCACCTTCTTTCCAGCAGGTACATCAGATCGATGTGCATAAAAACTAAAAGACACAGGAAATTTTCTTTTTACATTGCAGTTTCTTTGCACTCAGAAGTATGATCACTAAATTGCCTGACAGACAAGCTGACAGTGTCACTGTTTTTTGTTTCAATACAGTAATTGTAAATTGTATGCAGTATTCTTCTTTTATGCTTACACTGCAGTAATTGGTAGCATAGTATAGTATCTACTCCTGTTCTTTTCAACGTGTGCTACATTACCAGTGTTTGTCATTGTCTTTGTTGTGTTATTGTAAGAACAGTGGGAGTGTGCTCTCTTTAGAGTGTATGTTGCCAATAATCACAATTCTGATTCTGATACTAATCAGAAAATAGCAGAAAAAGTATATATAGAAAAAGCTTTTCCAGCAAAGGCTCCTGTTGATACTCTTGAAATGTGTGATCTTCTGTAACAAGAATGATTTGGTGGAAATTATAAATGTAAATCTAAGTCCTCTACTAAGCATGTACCACACTCCCCAGCACTGTGAATCCTGCTCTCTTTTGTTTATATTGAACATTGAATCTGATTGTACTTACATTTTCTCAGTTCATTCACTCATGTTTGTCTGTTCAAGCGCCTGTGTCTTTTTTCACTTTGATAAGACTTGTCAATGCTATTGTGCATTATTTTATGGTTTTCTAGTATTCTTAATTCCTGTAGGTCTAGTATTTTCTGGTTTAGAGACTTAATTTACTATGGACTGTGACAATGATTCTTAGATTACCCTTAATAACCACCACTGTGAGTTTGCACACTTGCATCCTGCCTCTCACCACATGTTACAGAAACAATGTCATTAGATTGCCATCTGGATGGTCCAACTTGGATAGCTGAAAGAATACATTTCTGTTTATGTTTATGACCATGTCTCTCACATTCTTCAGTAAATAACTTCACTTGGATATTGTAGACTTGGGATTTAAATCTATATCCAGATTTCTGTTAAAAGTGCTATTAGAAATTAGAGATTAAATTTCTCATTTAAAAGATGAAATTTATTTCAAGTCATGCTGGCTTTGCCCATGAGCTCTGTAAAGTATTTTCTTCTTAATGTCTCTGAATCATCCAATCACAGGTTTAAAAATGTGATATCACCACTAACCTTTCCTTTGGAAAAATACAGGAATTCAGACATATTTTTAAAAAGTATGTGGATTTGTCATCAAACTAATCGATTCAGGACCGTCTTTAAATCTGTTGTTTTTACACATTTCTTTATTCTAATTATACTTATTATGCTAATAAAAGCTGAAATCATATTGTATGCCTTTTTCACAGTACAGGCAATAATCCTTAAAAATTTGCAAAAAGACAAGCATGCATTCCAGAAAAGTCTTTAAGCGGTCTGGAAATGTGCCCCACTGTTTATATGTAACACCTATACTCAGGCTTGTGCTAGCATTAACCAGTTATAACTAGCGATCAGTAGCTATCTGAGATAAAGTTTGCTAGCCATCTAATGGCAATCTAATTTCAAATCTTAGCTGAAATATTTTATTGTACAATTATAAAAATGTTTGCAGATAAATGTATCCTATAATTAAAGCTAGTAGCAATGTTTTATATCAAAGTAGCCAAGACAATGTTTTTTGTTTGTTTGGTTTTTCACACCATTCTATGTAAATGCTAGAGACTATTTATGAAGGAGATAAGCAGTTTATGAAATACTCAAACAACCATGCCATGGTTAAAGTCACAGAAATCACATTTTTCCCCAATCTGATGTTTGATGTGAACATTAACTGAAGCTCTTGACCTATTGCATTGCATGATTTTATGCATTGTGCTTCTGCTACATGATTGGCTGATTGGATAACTACATAAAAAAGCAGGTGAACAGATGTTCCTATTAAAGTGAATGTTGAATGTATAGTGTATAATAATAAAACTCTAAGTTTGCTAGCTAATTTTGTCCATGTGCTATTGTTCCTTTCATTAAAAGTGAAACTTATTTAAGTCAATATTCTGAAAAAAGTGCATGATTCCTTTTTTTCAGTATTTTCAGTATATACTGTTTTCATTTGGCACAGAGACATATTTCACCAGGTGCTCCTTTAATAACATTTTGTTGCACCTTTGCAAAATACCAAAGCAGTAGTTGAAGAAATTGACTCATTGAGTAATTGATTCATTCGACTGTTAGCATGTGTTGCCATATGAATCTGTTTTTTTTGTTTGTTTGTTTTTTTCTCCAGGCAGTTATGGACTGAAAAGTGGCTGCTGTGCTTGGAGACACATTTGCGAACTTGTTTATTAGGCCCTTTGTGTCCGAGATTTTTTTCTTAACGCGAACAGCAGGTTACCAGATTGTGCTCTTGCTGCAGTCCATACTGTCTCTAATTTAATATGCTTATGGCTGAGTTAGCAAAGCAACAGAGCTCATGAGGAGACGAGTGAAGAACAGAAGGATGCACGGATGAGCATGTCATCATGTATACACACAGCGGTAATGAGGACACCATGGCATGATTATGTCACTTTGATGCAAAATTAGCCAAAACACATGCCGGAGATAATTGTTATTGCAGTCATAAGATGAAAATAATTTCAGGCCTCATTTGGAAATAATTGCCTTATTAGCTAGTGAAGTTGTCCTCTAGATGAATAGATTTTCCCTCTTTAATGTGTATTACATGTATATTGGTTTTAATACAGTACCAGTCAAAAGTTTGGACACTGCTTATTCATAAGTTTTTATTTATATTGAGTTATTGTAGAACAATAGTGAAGACATCAAAACTATGAAATAAAACATATGGAATTATGTGGTAAACAAGAACAGGTTCATATTTTAGATTCTTCAAAGTAGCCAGCATTTACCTTGATGAAATCAAGGTAATACACTATTGGGACTATTGGCTTTATCTTATTCAGCTTCATGAGGTAGTCACCTGGAATGCTTTTCAATTACCTGGTGTGCCAGAAGTGGAATTAGTGGAATTTCTTGCCTTCTTAATGTGTTTGAGACCACCAGTTGTTTTGTGTCGAGGCAGTGTTGGTATACAGTAAACAGCCCTATTCCAAAACTGTAGTATATTATGTAAATAACTTTACAACTAAGTAAAGAGATACAACAGTCTATCGTTAGTTTAAAACATTAAGTATCTTTTAAATAATAAAAAGAAAAAACATGAATCAGAAGGTGTGTCCAAACTTTTGACTTGTACAGTTTATTTAACAAACTGAAGAAAGTTAATAAGAAACTATTCTTTAAATATCTTGTAAAAGTATTTCGAGTAAAAGCAAAAATTATCACATTTTAAAAAATGGAAATTTTTCTCTAATTTAAAACTTAAAAAATGTCTTTTGTTCATAATAAAGTGGTTATTTCTAAAAAGACATTTTCTTTTAAAAAACAGAACCATTTCAAGATTAAAATTAGAAAAGAATATCTAGAAATAAGCATAATAAACTTTAATTAATAATAGAATAGCGTGCTCTGTGAACTTGGCCAAGTGCAGCGTGCTCCCGATGATCTGTCATTCATGGCATGGAAACATACACTTCCGCATTATGCCCCGAACTGTTCCAATATGCTCCCAGCCAAGATGGCCAACACACACTCCTGGACTCTGTGCCATGTGACTGCCAATTGGATGCAGGTGCATTCTCCCGGACTCTGTGCCATGTGTACACACTCACGGATTCTGTGCCACATGACTGTCAATTGGATGCAGGTGCATACAATTCATGCACACTTATAAATAGTTTAAAAGAAACTTAGTTTCACAATTTCTTCTCAATGCATTGGTTTTGTCATGCACTTGAATGCTTGCTATTGACAATCCTTGTATTCTTGTGTTTTTTTTCTAGTTTTGATTCTGGTTTTGTACTCTGGTTTACTGTTCTTGTTTTGCCAGCAATGAACCCTATTTAGGTTTTAGATTTTGTACTGTTGCCTTTGTGTGTAAACATAGTTTGCATTCACTGCCATCTACCTGTGCAGCCACACCCCACACTCATGACAGAATGCTTCACCAAAACTGGGTTGCAGCAGGATCACCATGGATTCAGGATGGGTTTATGACCACCATGCCCACCCTGTTCCTACAGCAATGGGAGATGGAGCAGCCTGAACTGTATGATGGGTAAAGGAAAATCCATGTGTGTTTTTGTTCCACTGTCATTTGTTTCGGGAAAGCCTGGTGGAAACCAGGCCTTCAGACTTCATCTGGGTGAAGTGCATGATTCGTTGAGTCACCATGCCTTCATTCCTGTTTGCTGAGAACCTCATCACCATGGAGCACTCACGCCTTCAGAATCCAGTGGACTTTGGTGAGACACTCACATGGTTTTACAGAGCCTTCAGGAAGGCAGAGTTTCCATGGCAGGCTGAGAAGGCAACCTGCACCCCAGAGTTCCCTCGGCAGGCTGAGAAGGCAGCCTGCACCCCAGAGTTCCCTGCACCCTGTACACAGATTGAATGTCTTCCCCTGCCTGTGTAGCTCTACCGAGTGCTCAAGTTTCCTCCCACAGTCTAAAGACTTATGGATTAGGTCAACTAGATACTCTAAATTGCCCATTGGTGTAAATCTGAGCGTGAATGGCTCTCTTTTTCTCTGTGTTAGCCATTCGACAGAGTGGCAACCTGTCCAGGGTGTACACCACCTCTCGCACAGTGTCAGCTGGGATTGCCAACTGTGACATGCAATGGATAGAAAATGAATGAATGAATGATTTGTTCACACACATATGCTCATAGCACTTTGAGAAAAGCAATAAGCTGGAAACACTGGAGTGACGGATGGTCACTTACAGCAGAATTAATCAGAATGTGTGTGTGTGTGTGTGTGTGTGTGTGTGTGTGTCCTATTTCCTGTGACTGATGGGATTCTTGGTTCATCCTGACTGATGCCATCGATTGCAGTATGGATTTAACCAGATAGAAGCAAAAGAGAAATTCCTGCAATTCTTGTCCTACAGCGGATCAACAGGTGAGAAAAACAATCACCTGCAGGTAAAAGGATGTGTGGATTTGATTTCATTTGGTTGGTTGGTGTTAATGAATTGAGGGTAGCAGAATAGAATCATGAGCTTTTTCTTACACTAAATACACTTTATTGATCAGTTAATGATGTTTCACTCATTTGGCCACTTTATTTTTACTTTTCTTTTTTTCTTTTCTTTGTACTTTGTTCTTTGTATCATCTTGTGTACTCACCATCTACAAGATGACTTGGTTGGCATATGATGGATAATCTTAGACAGAGTAGACCATGGAAATGTTAACTAGCTTTTGGAATGTGGAATATTATTTCATTAGTAGGGGAGAATCTGAGTTAGTATATACAAATTAGATGGAAAAGTATGGACTTGATTTAGTTGGCCTTGCATCCACACAGTGTAAAGCTCCAGAATGCTTCATGACTAGTATTAGTCTGTCTTTCCTACTACATAGTTCCCAGAGGAGACAGGCCTCAGTTGGCTGTGGGGGATACTTACCAGTCTCAAGCTAGGGCCTCACAGTTTTAGTTAACAAAAATGTTGCTTCCATGAGATTTTGAGTTTCAAGAAGGGAAACCCTGACAGTTGTTTGCGCATATGCACTAACACAGTTTAGTGTATTCAGACTTTTTTTTTTAACAGACTTCACTCACTCCACAGTGCTCCCTGGGTGACTTCAGGTAATTATAGCAATACTTGGAGGGGTGTGATTGTTAGGACAGTGTCCTGGACCTTGGGAACAAAACCCTTGGAAGAGAGAGGCAAATTTGATTGGAATTGAAATCAGCAAGGCCCTAATCCCTGAAAGGTTTGGGCACCACCTGCAGATCTGAAACTTTTATCCCTTGTTGACAGAACCCACTGTTCTAATGTGGTTGCTGTCCATTTAGTAATGTTTGATGTTCTGAAGTGTTCCACCCACAGTCTCTGTATGTCATGAACAGACTGCTTGGGATGCTTTAACATTTCAATTTTATTTCCATTGGTTTTAATTAAGGATCACTCCCTTTCCTGCTGGAGGTCTGTGGGTTTAGGCTAGTGAGGTTTGTGCAGATGATTAGTTGATGAACTAGGTCGTGTGAATTGAAGGTGCCATGTGCCTGCTGTACTTGTCGTTGCTTGTCTCTAGATTCTTAAATCTGTGCTCTACTATCTAGGGTTCTTTGTCCACAAACCCAAAGAGTGACCTGGTACACCAGGTAAGTTCCATGGGGTTGTCTTGTACAAAGTTAGCACCACAGAACCACATCTAATGCTAGGTCATCTATTGAATATTTGGCAGCAAATTAAACAAAACAGTATATCCTTTTTTCAGTTTGAATTTTCTGTTCTAGATTGTGTTTTGGTCTAAAGGTATTTAGACCCTATTGAAAAAACACATCTGAGATCCTTGTATTCAAGAAAAAATCTGCCAACCTCAGAGGTGTGAACTACATGCAGGTGTGTAACTTTCCCAGTGTGAATTTTTGCATAACCTTTGAACTAACATCATTACTCTAAAGTGAGCCTTCTATCCTAAGAGAGCAGAACACAACATGGAAAGAACAATGCATCTTTTGTAGGCGCTTCTTTATAAAATTCTTTGTTTGAAGATTCAACATAAAATGTTCCAGGACCTTCATCCTCTTCACTCAGCTTCAATTCAGTGCCTCTTTATTGTAATTAAATAATTAAATGACTGCAGCACCTGATTAACATACAATCTTCTGTTTGCAGCACAGGTGAACCACATGACAGGAGAGCACTGCTTAAAATTAGAGAGAGCACCTTCTCAGAGATGAAAACTATTCCAGACCACTTTGAAGTGCTTTCAAACTTTCAGTGAGATTTTAAGAAGGATATATTAACATTTCATGCCATTATTCAAATGAGACAGATCGAGAGTGAGAGTGGGGGAAAATTCCTAAGATGCGAGAAACACTGATAAGAAGGGGGAAAATGGCTTCAGGTGACAATGGAGATTTTCCATCAAAGTTATCATGTGGGAAAAGATGTCAGAGAATAAGTGAGTAGCAAAACTATGCTTAAACATTGTGGTCATGTTGTTGCTACTCTTACTCCTTCTCACATACATTTGTTATTTCCAAGAAGGAAAAATAAACTCAAATTCTGCTAAACAAATGACCTTAATTTAAGGTTAACCTTAAGCTTTAAGGTTAACAACAAATACAGCTATCTAGTTGTCTTTTTTCTGTAGGTAATGTTTAGCCAATGAACTGCTAGCTTTATGAACTTCATGAAGAGATAAGAAATGTTATGGTTATGAATAAGTTATGACAGATTATGTAAAAACTTAACAAGCTGTACATCTAAACTTTTACATAATGTTAATATTAACAGTTGTGCTTACACAGCTAAAATATTACAATTCATTCTCTAATGGTTTCCATCATGAAATGGGAATGGAAAAAAGGTAACAACCTCATGACGTTTAGCATTGCATGTTACACAGTTCTGTTACAGAAGGCTTATTTTTACCTAGGGTTACATTAGGGATGTATATGAGACAGAAAAGCACATATAGAAAAGCTCACTTATGTAATTTCAGAATTTCAGCTGTGACACAATTCTGACAGTTTTTAAAAATAGCAGATCCCCTGATATTTTGAAACAGGTTTTTCTGGAGAATGAAGCATGGGCAGCTATGATAAACGAATGCACATACACACACACACACACACACACACACACAATTAACTTTGCATGGTGGATGATGCACTCAAACACTTTACTTAAGTAAAAGTACATATAAACAAACATAAATTTTGTCTACTGAAAGGACCACATTAAAATTTTCACTTGCATAAAAGTAATATTTTCATAAACCAAAGTAAAGCCTTTAATAGTTGTTTTAGTTATTTTTATGAATAAAAAAAAGCAAAGAGACATTTTTCCCAAATTTGACTTCAGATTTAAAAATAGTATCAATCAAACACAAAGTGAAAATGCACACCATCAAATAGTGATTCTGTGATGCATTTAAAAGTCCACTGCTCTTAGCATCAGTATTTAATGGTGTGCAAGTCCTTTTTTTGTTTGACCCTAGTATACTACAACTACTATTACTATTGCTGCTACTACTACTACTACTGACACAGTTGCTCATTCACTAAAAACACAAGATTAACAACCCAGAAGGGTTGAGCCCTTTACCACAATGTTAATCCTCAATCTGTCATTCCATAATACCATCTAATTTTAAACCTTAACTTTGCTGAAGGAGCACAGGGCTAAAGAGCTCCTATCCATACAAGTGGCAATGTAACCTGCTGTTCCTGGGTTTTAGCATCCAAGCAAATACCTAGGAAGGAGACCAACTTACATTGCTTTAGCAACATGTGTGCATGGCAAGAAAATCTACCTAAATTATTTGCTAAGTAATTCTAGATTATAATAGCAGAATTGGTTGACTTGTTGCTGGTGGTGCATTTGAACAACAGCCTAGCTAATGTTACATGATAAGTACCATTAAGATTTCACTAACCTCAATTAATTCAGCATGATTAAATCAGATAGCGATAAGCAACTTAACTCAATATGTTTGATCAAATTTCGAAGCGACTTTTTGAAAGCTATTAACTCATGTTTTTAAGGAAGACAATAAAGGCACCAGAAACTCCATGAATCATTTCTAGAACCAGTGATCTCAAATAACTCCTTTACATAGGGCCATTGGTGGCACATGTCTAAAGCCAAGTCTCTGTGGTGGCATCTCCCAATCGCATTTTTGCATTTTGGATGTTTTATCAGGCGCACTCTGCTTTCATGAAGGAGAGTCTAATGTTTACTATCTGCTCTGATTCAAATATGCTTTCCATTTTGCTTTCAAATATGCTACCTGATCTGCTTTATATATTGTGAGCGGAATACTGCGGCGATAGAACAAAGGCACTGAAGGCAGCGGTTACGGTGAGTGACAAAGTGGTTTATTTGTGGATCAGTGTGTGAGTGCGCAGAGTCTGTATTGGTGGGAAGTGAAAATACGTGCACGGGGAAGTTTGCTCGTGGGTAGAGTGAGGTCGGGGTCTTGATTCTGAGTCCAGACGGGGGAAAAACCGTTCCGTGGTTCCGCAGTGATCCTCAGGTGTGGAGGCGGCAGCGGGGAACAGGAAGCGTTCTCCGTGCTTCGGCTGACCTCCTGGCGAATCTGTGGGGAAAATTAGCAGAGAAAGAGAGAGAGAGATTAGTGGGCTTCTCTGCAGTACTCACCCCCGAGCTGCGCTGCCGCCGCCGTTTTATCCGCTGCCGCCGCGGGCTGGGAATTGGCTGGGAATTCTCCTCCAGCCGTGCCAGATTACACAGCCCTGCCTTGTTTGTTAGTGGTGTAGGGGTGGCGTGTCTCCTTCGGTCCTTCCCGGTGAACTCCGACAGATTGGAGCGCTTGCTTGGTCCTGGCGAAGGGGCTGTGTAGCCTCTGGCGTCACAGTGCCCCCCCTTAGCTCTGAGCCATCAGCGTAGCGTCGGGAAAGAGCATCGGCGTTGGCATGCCTCGCCCTGAGCTGGTGCAGCACCTGGAAAGAGAAGCCCTGTAGATAGAGGAACCACCGAGTTAGCTTACTGTTTTTGTCCTTCATCTGGTTCAGTCATTGGAGGGGTGCATGATCTGTGATGAGTGTAAAATGTCATCCTGTGAGATAATATTGCAACTCCTCGATGGCCCACTTGATGGCCAGGGCTTTCCTCTCGATCGCCGCATACCGTTGCTCAGCGGGGTTCAGCTTCCGACTGATGTATAATATCGGATGCTCTTCCCAGTCGAAGTGTTGTGCCAGGACGGCTCCTAGTCCTGTCTCAGAGGCGTCTGTCTGGACCAGGAAAGGGTGGTCAAAGTCCAGGTTCCGGAGGACGGGGGAGCTGGTGAGAGGCGGTTCAGTTCCTCGAAGCTGTGTTCGGCGGTCGGGGTCCACCGCACATTCTCCGGTTCGCCCTTCCTGGTCAAGTCCAAGGGGGGGGCTATAGAGGAGAAGTTTGGGACAAACTGCCGGTAATACCCTGCCAGCCCGAGGAAGGCACGTACCTGTTTCTTCGTTAGGGGCCTGGGAAACCGGTGTACTGCCTACACTTTCCTCTCCTGGGGTTTTAGCAGACCCTGTCTGATGCTGTAGCCCAGGTACTACACTTCTATTAACCCCAGGTGGCACTTCTTGGGGTTCGCTGTGAGCCCAGACCACCGCAGCTCGTCGAGGACTCGGCGTAGGTGGTGGAGGTGGTCGTCCCAGGTGCGAGAGTGGATTACGTCGTCATCGAGGTACACTGCAGCAAAGTCCCGGTGGATGTCTGGATGTCCATCAGGCATTGGAAAGTCGCTGGGGCTCTGTGCAGCCCGAAGGGAAGAACCCTGTATTGCCAGTGTCCTGATGGGGTGCTAAAAGTGGTTTTGGGCCTGGAGGTAGGGGTGAGGGGCACCTGCCAGTATCCCTTGGTCAGGTCGAGCGTGGCGATGAACCGGGCCTTCCCCAGATGTTCCACCAGTTCATCCACTCTTGGCATTGGATACCCATCGAACTCAGAGACCTCATTGAGTCTGCGGAAGTCGTTACAGAGGCGGAGGCTCCCATCAGGCCTGGGCACCATGACGATTGGGCTGGACCAGGGCTGGTGGACTCCTCAACGATGCCGCCCCGATGCATGGAGGTGACTTCAGCCTCTATAGCCTGACACCGGGCTTCTGGCACACAGTAGGGCCGCTGCCTAATGACGACTCCGGGCTGGGTTTGGATGTGGTGCAGGGCTACGTGGGTCTGCCTGGTCTCTGCAGAGAAGACATCCCAGTGTTGGGCCTCCAGCTCCTCTAGATCCTGGCACTGGGCCGGGGAGAGATCCTCTCCCTTGTGGATGACATCGGCAGGACTTGGAGAGAGAGAGAGAGAGACAACAGGAGTGCGGGGACAGGCTCTACCCAATGTTTTAGCAAATTTACATGGTATAACTGTGTCTCAGCTCTCTTATCTGGCTGCAGGAGGCGGTAGTTTCCTGGGCCCGTTCGCTCAACCACAGTGTAATGGCCCTGACAGCATGCTAAGAACTTGCACGCGGTGCTGGGGACTAGGAGAGGCACCTTATCCCCCACCTGGAACTCACATGTCTGGGCTCTGATGTTATAGGCCCTTTGCTGCTTCTGCTGGGCCACCGCCAAGTGTTCCCAGACAATGGGACCCGCCTTCGCGATCCGCTCCTGCATCTCGCCTATACGCTCCATCACGGAGCAGAATGGAGAGGGCTGGGCTTCCCACGCCTCTATGGCCACATCAAGCAGTCCCCGGGGCCGTCGTCCGAACAGGAGCTCGAATGGGGTAAACCCCGTCGAGGCCCGAGGTGTTTCCCAGATGACGAATAGCATATATGGGAGGAGCAGGTCCCAGTTCCAGCCCTCGCCTTCGACAATGCGGCGGAGAATGCGCTTCAGGGTATGTTTGAATCTCTCCACCAGGCCGTCGATCTGCGGATGGTATACAGACGTGCAGAGATGGTGGACGTGTAGCAGCCGGCACAGGTCCCGCATTAGATGGGAGACGAATGGGGTGCCATGGTCTGTGAGTATGTCCTTTGGGATACCTACCTGGCTGAAGAGCTGGACTAGCTCCCGGGCAATGGTTGGGGACATCGCTTTCCAGAGGGGCACGGCTTCTGGGTACCTGGTGGCGTAATCCATGATGACGAGAATGTACTCGTGGCCTTGTGCGGACTTAGGCAGCGGTTCTACGAGGTCCATCCCCACCCGTTCAAAGGGGAATCCGATGATTTGGAGAGGAATGAGTGGCGCCGGTGCTGGTTTGTGGGGGGAGGTTTTCTGGCAGGTTGAGCAGGCCCTACAGAAGCGCTCCACTTCTGCCACCATCCCTGGCCAATGGAACTGGTCACGGATCTTCTCCAGGGTGTTCTTTGGTCCCAAATGGCCTCCCAGTGGGTGGGCGTGGGCCAGGTGCAGGATTGTCATCGTCTTGGTCATGGGGACGACAAGGAGGTCATACGGTTCTCCCCACCTCTCACAATGGTAATACAGCAAGCTCTGTTGGGTGAAGAAATAGGAGGCAGGTAGAGTCCTGTTGGGGACGTCCTCCTCCTCGTTAATCATCAGCACCAGGCCCGAGTAGTGCTTTAGCCACTCGTCCTCCTTTTGTTCCCGGACAAAGTTCCCCTCACGGCTGATCTGCTGTTCGACACACAAGAAAGGGTTACTATCGAGGGGAAACTCACCTTCCGGGTCGGCTTCGGCTGCATGGTCCTCCGGCTGCATGCTCCTCCGCAGCCAGAGCAGATTCCAGCACAGCTGTGGACCTCCAGCGGCAGGGTCGACATCACCGGCATGTAGGAGGCCCCTTCGTGTCTTCTGCTTCTCGTAGTACCTCCGAGAGGCCTGGCCAGTCCCTTCCTACGAGAAGGGGTACAGGGAGAGATGGCATTACTCCAGCTGTCACCATCCACTCACCGGCTCGGTGCCCTAGGCAAACCTCAATGGCCGGCACCTCCCTTACATCCCCGTGTACACAGGTGACGACGACCCTTCCGTCAGATTTGGGGGTGCTCAGCAACGCTGATGGCCGCACTATGATGCTACTATGTGATGCTACTCCCCGTGTCCAGCAGGGCGGTGACAGACTGTTTCTCTAATCGTAAGGTTGCGGTCGTCCCTGTTGCGGCGCTCCTGTGTACGACGCAGGCAGCCATCCATGGTCTTTGGGTCGGAGACCGGCCAGACTCCGTATTCATCGTGACATCGCATACTGTGGGCGCCGAGCGCTCAGCAACAGGGCGGAAGGGCTGGCGACGTATCGGAGGCGAGTCCCGGGGTTTTGCCTGCGGAGCATCGTAGTGCGGCGGTCTCGGCCGCTCCCACATCATCTCCAGCATGGAGACCGCGGACTCCAGTGCCCCGACCAGATTTTTAGGGGTGGTGGGTTGCGCCCAGCCGACCGCATGCTGTTCTTCCCCAGGAAGGCCCTGCACGAAGTGGTCGATGGTGATCCACCAGACAACTTCATCAGTTGTAGCCAGCGCCGTGCAATCTGAAGAAGTTCATCTACTTGTACTCGCAGTTTGCGCTCTTGCCGATATGTCCAGCAGTGAAATGCGGCCACAGCTCGGCTCGCGGACAGCCGGCAGCGCGCGAGGATTTCCTCCTTCAGCCTTGTGTACTGGGCGGCTTCTTCCACCGGAAGCACGTGGTATGCGCTCTGCGCCTTGCCGGTGAGAAGTGGTGAAAGGAGCCGCTGCCATTCCTCACGGGGGCCATCCCTCCCGCTCCGCGGTTTTCTCAAAAGTTGTTAAGTACGCCTCCGTGTTGTCGTCCGCTGTCATCTTCGCGAGTAGCCGGAGGACATCTCGCTCTGGAACCGGTGAGGCAGCCGTGGTAGCGGGGAGCATGCGGAGGGCGACCGGAGCGACCTAACGCTGTGGGCTAACTGTCGGTTCAGCCGGCCTGCTCCAGGTTGGCCTCCAATAGCCATTGGAGCACTGAGCCTATGGGGTTGTTCATCACCTGCCCGCATTCTCCACCAGTGAGAGCAGAATACTGCGGCGATAGAACAAAGTTCAAGTTCAAGTGGCTTTTATTGTCATTTCAAGGTATACATGTGGTACAGTGTATAGTGAAACGAGACAACGTTTCTCAAGGATCAAGGTGCTACATATAAGGCAACAGAAGTACAAAAGTTGCACGTGTGC
>JAQQZX010000010.1:11676848-11692003 GCA_030068355.1 Notoglanidium maculatum | reverse complement strand
ATGCTTTAATTACCAATCTCCAGCTTGAACAGAAGAAAGGCAATCCACCATTATTTTCTGAGCTATTACTTTGGTTGCGCACAGAGGAAGACCGGCAAGCTACTAAGTCCAGCCGGATGAAACAGCATTTGGGGCTTCACAAATCTAAAGCGCAGGCAAACGTTCTCACTGTGGAAGAGTATGCCATTCATGACACAGACATCAAAACTACTGCAGATAGAGCCTGTCATACTGATACCTGTAAGTTGTAAAAGAAATTTCCACAGTTACAGGCTCAATTAGCATCTTTGAAGGCTTCTCTGAATAATGGCTTAAGTCAGACTCCTACTAAGCCAAATAAGAAATTGAAGGCCAAAAGTAAGACCTTTACAGAAGAAACCCCTTCACCCTTAGTCGGCACGAAACTGACAAGGAAACCTCAACCAGGTTATTGCTTCAGGTGTGGGGAGAATGGCCACATTGCACCATTCTGCGTCAATGAGTCCAATCCTGAACTAGTTGGGATAAAGCGTGAAGAGTTCAAGCGAAAACAACAGTCCTGGGAGGAACAAAATGAGCAACATTTAAACTGAGTGCAGTTCCTGAGGCGGGACTATCAGGAGCTGACAGTAAGCAGGAATTTCCCAGAGTAAACAACAGAGTAAAGCCTCCATTAGCTCACACCAAATAAAGAACCAACTAAAACTGCCTAAAGGGCTTGTAGGGCTGAAGTGTATAGCTAATGTGGTAGTGTCAGGAGTTCTCTGTAATTGCCTCCTCGATACCGGGTCGCAAGTAACTACTGTATCTGCTTCTTTCTATGACAGTAATCTGTCAGAGCACCCTATTCAACCTATTGATGGTTTAGATGTTGAAGGCGCCAATGGGCAAAATGTTCCGTATTTGGGTTATGTTCCAATCTGCCTGAAATTTTCCAGAAACTTTGTTGGAAATGAACCTGAAGTTTCAACCTTAGCGCTAGTTGTTCCAGATTTGCGCAGTAACTCAGACTTACCTGTATTGATTGGAACCAATACATTTGACATCTTGTATGATGAACACTGTCATGTCAAAAGGCCAACTGACTTGTCACCCATTCATGGCTACAGACAAATTCTTCATACCCTTAAGCTCAGGAAAGAGGTGAGCTCAACGGGAAGGATAGGCTTAATGACTCTTAGAGGCAAAGTGCCGCAAGTGATTCCTGCCCAAACGAGGATCCTTCTGGAAGGTTATGTCAGAACGAATGTCACAGAGGAGTGTGCGGTTATTGAACCACCTGTATCTGCATTACCTGGGGGAATTCTTGTTGAGAGTTGTCTGGTCACTATTCCTAAGCAGAATCTTCACAAATTACCTGTGTGGGTTAGGAATGAAGCCGAGCATGACATAGCAATCCCTCCAAATTGTGTCATTGCTGAACTCCATACTCCTCAAGTGATCTACGACAACTTTCCAGCTCTAAATAATAGTGCTGACGCTGTGAAGAGCTGTACCATAACCTCACCTTCAGACAATGAACCTAATAAGTCAACACTGCTATTTGATTTTGGCAATTATCCTCTCCCAGAAGAGTGGAAGGACAAGATAACTCAGAGTTTGAATGCTCATTCTGACGTTTTTGCTCAGCATGATCTGGACTTTGGGCAAGCATTCAAAGTGAAACACCATATAAACTTAAGGGATGAAACCCCCTTCAAACAAAAGTCCCGGCCGATTCACCCAAATGATTATGAAGCCGTAAGGAAACACTTGCAAACCCTCCTTGATGCAGGTGTCATTCATGAATCTGAGTCACCTTACTCTTCTCCAATCGTGGTGGTTCGGAAAAAGAATGGAGAAGTTTGGCTCTGTGTTGACTACCGAAAGTTAAACACGCTGACAATAAGAGATGCATATGCCCTTCCCATCCTGGAAGAAGCTTTTTCAGCTCTTGCTGGATTCAAATGGTTTTCGGTCATGTATCTCAAATCTGGTTATTACCAGATTGAGATGGAAGAGCGTGATAAGCTAAGACTGCATTTGTATGTCCCTTGGGGTTCTACGAATTCAACCGTATGCCTCAGGGCATCACCAATGCTCCAAGCACCTTCCAATGGAAAAATGTATGGGCACTCTTAATCTGAAGGAATTGTTATTGTTCTTGGATGATGTTATCCCACAGGGGGGGTATGAAGGCAACATCCTGTTTCGGGAAACATTTTGCACCAAAGGAAACCTTTGGAAATCGGTGGACACATGCGTGTCAGGTAGCTTTTGAAACAGTTATCGAAAAACTCACCTCTTCACCAGTGCTTGGATTTGCTAATCCAAAGTTACCATATGTTCTCCACACAGACGCAAGCACCTCTGGCCTAGGTGCTGCTTTGTACCAAGGTCAAGATGGCAAGATGTGAGTAGATGCCAGCAGAGGGCTCTCGCCTAGCGAAAAAAGGTATCCAGCACATAAGCTGGAATTTCTAGCTTTGAAATGGGTTGTTGGAGAAAAATTTAAGGACTACCTTTATGGAAACACTTTCACTGTTGTAACTGATAATAACCCATTAACATACATTTTTGAAGTCAGCTAAACTTGACGCTGCCAGTTATCGTTGGTTGGCTAACCTTTCAACCTTCAATTTTAATATCAAGTATCGTCCAGGGAAAGGCAACTTGATCCAAAGAATTCAGATGGCGAGCCCAGCCCATTGAGACTGAGGATGATCGTGATAGTGGTGTGGCCAACCGTAGGATCTGTCTCAGAAGAATCTGACAAGCTTGAATGTCATGCACTGTATAGTGCAATTACAACTAACACACTTTACTTACAGGGCCAAGTTTTGAGTGCAAGACTGTTCGTGGTGATCTGAGTCCTCTGCCATTGTAGCAGAAGCGCTCATGTCAACAGCAGTCCAACACTGTCTTCACAGTTCTAGGTGTATTTTGAGGCAGTTCATATGGTGCCATCCTCAAAAGGAGCAACTGGTTTCCAAGTGATGACTCCACCCAGGAATCAGACACCAGGATGGACCAGGCAGGTCCAGAAAGCAGAAGGGGTCAGGATCACTGGAGCCTCAGGAGTATCATGTGCAGACAGAGAGAGAGGGGGGGAGAGAGATAGAAGGGAAAAGAGGAAAAGTAAATTGGTAGGTATGCTCATTGTCACCTAACGGTAATGAACAGAGTATATTGTGTGCTGAGTGCAAGCAGGAACTCTGGCAAGGCTAGCTATGACAGCATAACTAAAAGGGAGAGCCAGAAGGTAACACAGACATGAGGGCACCCTGGAACATAAAGTGGCCAGCCACTCCACTGTCAACAAACCTGAGTGAGCATTCAAGAGTGGATGGTGACAGCATCCAAACATCTGAGTCTAACAAAAAATTCTATGCTTGAGATCCCTCCAGATCTGCTCCTTTACCTAGTAGAAGGTTAGTAACAAAAGGCTTGGCTAAACATATATGTTTTCAGCCTAGATTTAAACACTGAGACTGTGTTGGAGTCCCGAACACTAATTGGAAGGCCGTTCTATAATTGAGGGGCTTTGTAAGAGAAAGCTCTTCCTCCTGCTGTAGCCTTCATTGGTCAAGGTACTAACAAATAGCCTGCACCTTTTGATCTAAGTATACGTGGGGGTCATAAAGGATCAGAACTTCGCTCAGGTACTGAGGTGCGAGACCATTCAGTGCTTTATAGGTCAGCAGTAGTAATTTATAATCTGTGCAAAATTTGATTGGGAGCCAGTGCAGTGTAGATAAGATAGGGGTGATGTGCTCATATTTTCTTGTTCTAGTAAGGACCCTTGCTGCTGCATTTTGGACTAATTGGAGCTTGTTTATGCTCCTACTGAAACATCCAGACAGTAAGGCATTACAATAATCTAACCTAGAGGTAACAAAAGCATGACCTAGTTTTCTACATCATGCATTGACATCATATTTCTTATCTTAGAAATATTTCTGAGATGAAAGAAGGCTGTCCTAGTGATATTACCTACATGAGCTTCAAATGACAGATTGGAGTCAATAATCACACCAAGGTCTTTTATTTTGGCACATGGTGAAACAGACAATTGTGTGTCATCAGCATAGCAGTGGAAGCTAATACCATGTTTATGAATAATATTACCCAGAGGGAGCATATATAAATAAAAAAGCAGTGAGCCTAAAACAGAACCATGTGGAACACTAAACTTACTTTGTGTAGAGGAGTCACCAATTATATCAACAAACTCATAATGATCAGTCAAATAAGACCTGAACCAGGAGAGGGCCTTTCCCTTAACTCCCACAATCTTTTCTAATCTATCAAGGAGAATAGTGTGATCAATGGTATCAAAAGCTGCACTAAGGCCAAGTAACACAAGCAAGGAGACCCATCCCTGATCAGAGGCCAGTAGTAGGTCATTCACCACTTTAACTAGTGCTGTCTTTGTGCTATGGTGAGGTCTAAATCCTGACTGATAGTGGTGATAGCTCAGTGGTTAAGACGTCGGACTAGTGATCGGAAGGTCATGAGTTCAAATCCCAGCACTGTCAAGCTATCAATGATGGGTCCTTGAGCAAGGACCCTTAACTCTCAACTGCTCAGTTGAATAAATTAGATATATGTAAGTTGCTCTAGATAAGGGTGTCTGCCAAATGATGTAAATGTAATGTACATTCAGTATGATCTAAATTTATATTAATTAGGTTATTAGAACAAACCTTCTGAGTATTTCTACATTTTTGTTTAACTCGGGGAACAGACAGTCTCAATATGGTGGAACATGAGTGACGACACTGTGCAGCTAGCAGCCGGTCAGTTTAGCCTGTTTGTTGGCTCTGGATTGTCACAGATTAACTAGGCCTGTCAATACTATGAGCTACGCTGCAAGAAATGAGAGCAGCACCTTCCCGGGTGGGATGGATATTGTCCCGGCCTAACAGGCCAGTCTTGCCAGTATGCACCTAACTATAGCTCCTGGTGCCCCTAAAGGCCTAGCTATTTTCACATGCCTTAGGATAGAGTCTTCTATAACCAGAGCTCTTTCAGGTTTCTCAGCGGGTGCTTCACTGAGGAGAGCAAACCTGTTAGACATGTGAAGCGGAGAGGAGTGGTGCTTCCGTGGGCGAGCCTTAGCATTAGCTTTGGCTCTGCAATTATGCTGCCGAGTCATCACCCATTTGCCCCGCTGTGAGGGCTCTGATGCCGGAGCTGGGGGATTACTAACTCCGCCTGAGGTATCCAGACTTTCCCCTACAAACATTACACTGCTATCACTCTCAATAACCCTCTCTAGAGACTGGATGCATAACTCTAATGCTGCAATCTTCTCCATCAGTGAGCTAACTAATAAACACTTAACGCAAGTCAAGTTATTACAAATGATGGAGGAAGAATGACTAAACATCCTGCACTCCACATACTGAACAAGCTGAATGTTTGCCATGCGAAATGTTTAATGTACCTTAGTTCGGAAGATCTGATGTGGATGGCCTCCACTTGCAGCGTTTAGACAGGGAAAAAATGAAAAAGAGAAAAACCACGTTCTCCAAAAACAAAGAAGAAAAAAGATAACACAACAGAAGGAAAAAAGTTAAACACTGCAAAAATAAAATAATAACACAAAATTACTGATGAAAAGCAGAGCAAAACACGTATAGCATAAATACCAACAGAGGCAAGAACTCCCGGCAAATGAATCAAAAACAGCATTTATACAGCAATTAATAAATAGCATTTAATAAATAAGCATAATAAATAACAGAGTACCCAGCTAACATGCCCCTGTGGGGTACGTGTGGGGCCACAGTGGGCAGAAAATCTAAGCCGGCTGTGGGCCCATTACCAGCCTGAAATCCAAGGCATGTGTAGGCCCACACTATGGGCCCAAGTGGGGTTCCAGCAGGCCAGCCCAAACTATGGGCTGAGTTTGGGCTGCCCACAGTAAGCAGGGTGGGCCATTGTGGGCCTGCAACATGCCCACAATTAAGGCTTGGTGTGGGGCCTTATCTGTACCACATATTGTGGATACCACACTTGCCCTGCATTTCAAGCCTGCTGCATGCATCCCAACTAATAATAAACTAGTAATAAACTAAAAGTCATACATTTTGTATAATTATATTTATTCACAGCCATATTAAAAGAAAAAAATAAAGATAATATATATTAAAAACAGAGTACAAAACTGAGCATGTGGATTGAGTACAGAATAAAATGCTTTTTAAAAAAATAGTGCAATGGCCAAATAAAACCACATTAAAACACAATAAATATAAATCAGTATATTGAGGGATACCAGTGGATCTGATATCTTCTGGTCCTTCTGCTCCTTCACCGTAGAGGATTTCCTGCATTTCGGATCCAATTTTTTATCGAAGCTTCCACTTCGGATGCAGTGTCCAAGCTGCATTTTGTCACAGCATCTAAGAAAGAAAAAACAAATGAAATGTAAATGTACAGTAAAAAAATAAATTAGTGTGTTGTCCACCTGACAAAGTAAAGTAGAATTTATATTTTATGCTACCTCTACTTTAATACATTTCAGAGAGAAAAATTGTACATTTGACTCGACCACTACATTTGTTTAACAGCTATAGCTAACAGCTACTCACACTAGCTGTTTTTTCCACTTATTTTAAGAAAGCATATCTCACTATATGTGCCTCCTTGTGTGTTCAGTGAAGTATTTAGTCTGTCACAATCTTCTCTTCAGTCCCTCCGTTCAGCAATTTCTCTCCCCTAGCCCTCTGCATTGCTATCTGTTCCTGTCTCCAGAACTTCTCCCAGGCCATATACTTTTCTCCAATTCCCCAGACCTACCAACCTTGAGCCAGATCACCTGACTGACCCACCCATTTACACACTTCTTCCTACTTCACTTCTCAGCCCTGCAGTACTTACCTGGCCCTTATGCACTCACTCCCTGAGAGATCTTTGAAGTTGCCATGCACTTCTTGCCTTTTATTACTAACCTCTATTATTATTATTATTATTATTATTAGTGATATTGCAAGTGTTTCTGTGAATATAAGGGTATGTATCCTCATAGTAAGAGATCACTCATGCTTTTTTTGTCAACTCAGAAGGCATGGTTCTCATTTCATTCCCTATGACTATGACCTTACAGACCCAGAAATTCCCTCCATTTCAAACACTCATCAGATCTACATGAATTTAAAAAAATGACCTATTTAGCATTCAAAACAGTGATTTTGTTGAAAGGTAACAAGATTACATCCCTATTTGCACCTCTGCAGCTGCTGGAAGTGAGGAGATTAGTTTCACTATCATCGACAAAATAACATGCTATTTTACAGAGGAAAAAAAACACAAAACAGCAAGAATATTAATTTATTGTCCGCATTCTGCATTTACACTCTGCTCTCTATTTGCTGTACTTACATTCGTCTTTTTTTCAGCATCTTGTGGCCATTTTGTTTAACTAGTTGTCATTTCATGCAAATAACTGAATGAGCTAGCAGCAAGCTAGTATTAATATGCTCACTGAGAAATTACCCAGAGAATATACAAAAATAAGTTAATTAAAGCTTTTTAATGCTTCAAACTTCTTTTTAAACTATACAAAAACTATTTAAAATATTTAGTTGCAGCATTTTAATCAGCACTACTGCAGAACTTTTTTCTTAACTGGGTTTAATTAAATAGCAGTTCACTAATTACAACATTAGAGACGTTTAGCAGATAATCTGTCACATCTTGAGAATATTCATATCAACCAAATTAGACACTCAGATCAACTCAAGGTCACAGATTATGTATATAATTTACTGCTTATCTCTTTTTTTAATCACTTACCACACTTTTGCAAATGTGTGTCTGTATTTTAAGCCATTATAATTCAAATTTTGAACAGAAAACTTCAAAATAAAGATAAAATAAATATCAGTTGCCTGTTTCGGTCAATGAAACTCTCCGACTTAAATGCCCAAGACTAGTGAATCGATACTTTTTGGGATTGACTTGTGAACCGAAAGCAAGATGGAGACTTGACACACATAACATACATACAGTAAAATGTGTACACTAAAAATATACAATCGTTTTTCAGCGCTAATGGATCAGAACAATAGGCTAGTTTAACCTCATACTTTTTCGTACTATTTAAGCTAATTGTATAAAATAGATGTGCTTGTTGCTGCCTAACAAAAGATAACAAGGCTTTTATGACAGTTCTAGCAGGAGCATCACGCTTTTCCTCACATTCCCACAAATGAATGATTTTTTGAAGTAGAGCACACTCAGATTGTTTCATAACTCAGTTCAACTAATAAATATTTTTCTATCTTAATTACATAATTGTAATAACTGTTACATGACCCCCCATTACATTACATAATTACATTACCCCCCAAGCCTGTGTACTATACATTTATTAACAAATGACTTTCTAAAATGAAGGACATGATAAATTAATCAATAAAAAATAAATAAAATCAGGTATTCATGTAATTATTACACATTGCAAAGGCTGAGAAATGTATAATTACTTTCTTAATTGAATGCATTTATTTACATATTTATAGACTTATGTTACTGTATTATTTACAATATGTTTTGTTAAAATATATATTTTGTCACTTGACAGCCACACACACACACACACACACACACACACGCACACACACACACACATATATATATATATATATATATATATATATATCTGTGTGTGTGGGTGGGTGTGTGGGTGTGTGTGGATGTGTGTGTGTGGGTGTGTGTGTGGGTGTGTGTGTGTTACCAGCTCAGAGCATATGGAGTACCCACCCAGCAAGGACCACCCAGGGAGAGACGGGGCTGTGAAACTACCGTGGGAGAGAAGGGAAGACGCTATAAAGGAGAGATGGCCCAGTAGATCTGGTGACTAAGGCAGCGTTACTAACCGCTTGTGTTTGTGTGTAGGCTACTCTGTCTCTCTAGACTCCCAGTGAGAACTCAGCATTCTAAGAATACAGCTCTTTGGAAAACAAATTGGAGGTTGCCATGCTGCTGATTTATACTTCTGTCTTATCAGAATTAAGTAGAAGGGAGTTAGTAAGCATCCATTGTCTAATGTCCTCTACACAGTTCTCACATTGGTGAGGACACAGCTGGTGTCTCTCATCTGGCTTTGCTGAAACATGCAACTGTGTGTCATCAGCATAGCAGTGGAAGCTAAGACCATTTTTAGGAATAATATTACCCAGATGTAACATATATAAAGAAAAAAGCAGTCACCCTAGAACAGAACCTTGTGGAACACCAAACTTACTATGTGTAGAGGAGTCACCATTTATATCAACAAACTGATAACGATCAGTCAAATAAGACCTGAACCAGGAGCGGTCCATTCCCTTAACTTCCACAACCTTTTCTAATCTATCAAGGAGAATAGTATGATCAATGGTACCAAAAGCTGCACTAAGGTATGTAACACAAGGAAGGAGACACAACCCTTATCAGAGGCCAGTAGTAGGCCATTCACCACTTTAACTAGTGCTGTCACTGTGCTATGGTGAGGTCTAAATCCAGACTGATACATTTCATGAATGCTATTCCTATGTACGTATGAGCATAACTGCTCTGCTACAGACTTTTCTAGAATCTTGGAAATAAAAGGGAGGTTTGATATTGGCCTATAGTTGGAAGTTTCAGGTCTGTGCTCTGGCTAGGCCATTCAAAAACTTTGAACTTGTTTTGGTTAAGGTGTTCCTTTGTTGATTTGGATGTATGCTTTGGGTCATTGTTGTGCTGAAAGGGTAAATTCCTTTTCACCTTCAGCTTGCTTGAAGACAACTGCATGTTTTGCACTGAAAACTAAAAAATCATATGTTTCTCATGTAGCAGGCTGTCATATGTAATATTATGCCCAAAATTTCATATTTCATATTTGGCCAAGGTTTCTCCCTTGTCTGCTACAGGCCCGCCTGTCAGAGGGGTCAAAGGGGACAGATGACTCTGGCCCAAGGCCATGGGGGGCCCATGCAAAGTTCTACTGTATGTTGACAAATATATGGGATCAAGTATGACAAGTTACTTACTAACTTATATCACTGACAATGCAATTTATATATTTATATATAAATATGTGCTGCAAGCACATTTCAACTTATGTGATACAAGAGAATGAGAAAATATCAGTGAAGTCTTTTCAAATTTCACAAAGCAGCTCAACAGCTGTAATATTATTGTCATAATATGTGTGAGTCCAAAAAAATCTTTTATTATGCTGAACAAAAAACTGATATATTCTTCTTTTAAATGTTCTCCTTCTTTGGGCTTAAAATTATTTACGTTTTCTTTTTTATTTGAAGTTATACGCAGATAACCACTAGAGGGGAGCAAAGTCAAAAGCGGCATTAAGAAAAACGTGGGTAAACATATTATTATAATCATTTCAATTGACAGGCATGTAGTCTATATAATATGTCAGTTCTGCACACAATAATTTGATTACTGTAACCCTTAAGATTGAGTTTGATAGATGAAGAGTAAATTTGTCTGTTCACCCATGATTTGAGCTCATGTCCTGCAGTAATTGTTTTTTGTTTTGTACTTTTTTTTACTTTTAATTTTCTTTTTTACTTTTGCTTTTTCTTTCTTTCTTTCTTTCTTTCTTTCTTTCTTTCTTTCTTTCTTTCTTTCTTTCTTTCTACCTTTTCTGCCCTGTTTTGTCTTAAGATAAAAGGAGAAATATAACTTTCACAGTCTAATTTGAAAGACTTTTTTTTATTCAACTGACTTGACCTTTTGTGCTTTTACAATCAAGTCTGTGTAAACAGAGCGTGGCCTGGATGAGTCTATAACACTGGATTGGAAATGGTTGTTAGAATCTCCATCTGTGTCATTACAAGACTGTTGGCCAAGAGCTTATTTGAAAATGTTTGAAATTGGCCGTGATGGTATCAGAGCTAAGTGTGAGTGGTGGTGGTGACGGAGTGGGTGTGGGTGAGGAGCAAAATTTGAAAAATTTTTGTCCCGCTGTCCATAATTCCTAATGGCTGGTATGGACACACGAGAAGCTGCGTTGCACACACATTACAGTTCAGAAATAATGATGATAATGATGATTGTTGTTGTTTATTTTAATTACTATTGCTATTAATTACTGTTTGATTAGTGTTATTGCATACTAGCGATGGCTACTATTACTATTATTATTATTATTATTATTATTATTATCCACAACAACAACAACAACAACAACTACTACTACTACTACTACTTCTACTACTACTACTACTACCAATAATAATAATAATAATAATAATAATAATAATAACAATAATAATTATAATTACTTTTATTTGTAATTATTAGTATTAGCTTATCTAACACACACACACAAACACACACACACACACACACACACGGCTCAGTGTGTTGTGTGTTTGAATGGGAGCTCTCTGAGTTGCCAGATTAGATGTTATTAATATCTTCCTAAAAGAAAATGACTTTGGACTGGTTAGTGAAACTTTTATTGTTTAAGTTATTATTAGCAACTTTGTAGTTTACAACATTTTAAGCATTTACAGTTCCGATTCAGAATTGAAACCCTTTGTGTTTGGGGTTAAAATTGTGGATATTATTCTGCGAATGAGTTCGTTCTGCGGATGTGGCAACCCTCCGTGTTTGTGCGCGAGCGGACCGGATGCGTTACATCCTGCGGGACAAAGAGCTGCTCTGTTTCCCCTCCACACACACGCACGCACGCACGCGCACACGGGCGCGCGCGCGCGTGGAGCAACTACAATTTGGCTCGTGCACTTGGACTTGAGGCGCCATTTCTGACTTTTTACAGCCTTAGTGTTTTTAAATAAGAAGTGATGAAAACTACGAGGACATCCATTTATTCTGATTTGTGCGGGAGGATATATTGAGAAGTTTACACACACAAGGGCTCGGAGTGTTCAACTTACGGTGAGTCTTTAAACTTCTACATTTAAGCATTGTTATATAATAGAGCTCAGTGATGAAAAATATATAGTTAATTTATTGTTACTTTAATATTAACCTTCATGCTGTTTTAATAAATATTTTTGCAGAATAAAGTAATCGCGCGCTTGTTAATCCAGACCCGAGCAAAATATCGCCTCTGTGTGTGGGTGTAGTTTTGAAGTTGCGTGAGCAGTTAAGAGTGTGTATGCGCAAGTGGCAGTGCACTAGGGGTTATGATGAATATTAATTTTTCACATGCAGCAAAACTTACATTATATTCCATACAGTGGACTTTTGACATATAAACCTGTCTGTCTCTCTGTCTGCCTATTTGGTTCTCTGTCTCACTGACTGACTGTGTGTCTCTCCATCTTTGGGACTGTTAGTCTGTCTGTCTGACTTTGTCCGTCTCCCTCTCCCTCTGTCCGTCTGTGTGTGTTTGTCTCGCTGTCTTTTTATCTGTCTCTCTCCCTTTCTGTCTCTTCAATATAGATGAATAATGACAATTATTATGGGATGTCACAGTGGTACAGCAGAGATTCTCACCTCCTCATAGCTCAGTGGGCCAGGGTTCAATCCTGAGCTTAAGTTACTGTTTGTGTGGAGTTTCACATGTTCACACAGCTTGTTTTTTCCCCCCACCAACAGAGAAACAAAGGCAAATACACTTAACAGGTAACTTAGTGAATGAAAGATAACCTAGCGAGTAACAGCAATCCTAGTGAGTCAGCTAACCTGCCAAGTGAAAGATTACCTAGTGGGTGAAATATAACCTAGTAATTAATACTAGTGAGAGAAAGCTATACTAGCAAGTGAAACATAACCTAGGAAGTTAAAGATAATCTAGTGAGTGAAAGGTAATGTAAGGTGAAAGATAACCCTAGAGATAACCTGGAGAGTGAAATGTAGCATAGCTTGTGAAAGGTAATGTACCATGTGAAAGATAACCTAAATAGTGAAAGGAAAACTAGTAAGTGAAAGATAGCCTAGCCAGGGAAAGCTGACATAGAAAACACAGCTACTGTGTACGTCTGTAATTGGCTGGTTGCTACATGAAGGTTGAGTGGTGTCTCAGATAGAGTCTCAGAATAAAGGCTGCCAATCAAGTGCGTTTCAGAATATTAAAATATTAGGCCACATTGATTAGGACAGTCTCAGATCAACGAGGTGAGCTGCTATTTGAATGTTTTTAGTGCATCATCTTATTAAAACTTTTTATTAATATTTTATTCCTTGTTCTAAGTATTTTGATGAAAATGTTGTGTAAAAAATAGCATTAAGAGGTTGAGCTGGAGAGAGTGAGATCCATTAATGGTGTGAGAGAGAAGGCAAACAGCCCATTACTGCACAAAGAGCCCTGTGTGTGTGTGTGTGTGTGTGTGTGTGTGTGTGTGTGTGTGTGTGTGTGTGTGTGTGCACGTGTGAGCTATTTGCATGGATTTGTTTATTAGCCTCTTCTGTTGGTTCTGTTCATATAGACATTTTTCTGAATTTCCACAGATTTTGAACTTGTACAGTGGAATTCAGTAATTTTACACAAGAAACAAAATTAGTCTCCACCTGCTGCAGATTTTGAAGGAACTAACCTGCCTCAGGCTAACTTGCCTTTTTGTTTTAAGAGTTTTTTGTCACTAAATATAGCCAAGAACTGTCTACTTTCAATTACCTTTACATTTTTAAATATGTTTAATGTTTAGTAGCAGAAGAATTGTTAATAATGTTAAGGCTTTAACACTGCCTCTGTACTCAAGCCGGAGTTTAAAGTGTGAGTGAAACAGGTAGTAGGAAAGCTTCTCTCATTTACATCCATATGCTGATTACTCATTTTTTGTTGGTTACAGTCATGCTGATTTGCATATACGGGAACACTGATGTCCTATTTATTACTCTGTTTCCCCGGCAGGACTTTCAGATGTGTTCACTTCGCTCCAGAGATCTTCACATCCCCTTTTTGAGCAACAATGGAGCCGATAGCCCAAGACAGCGGCAGTGGCCTTCTCTTGCTCCACCAGATTCAATCTGTCCACTCTTGCAACGAGTACACCGAGAGTCCTACGACCTGGCCCCGCCCACGAATCTCTGACTCAACCCCTGATGAAGATTCTGTTCCAGGTCCAGATGATCAGACTCAGGATTCTTCAGCTTCACCTCGAAGTGCTCGGAGGTCCACTGACACTGGACCATCCTCGGAGCAAGGGACTGTGGGAGACAAAGGTGAAACTGTAGTAAAGGAACAGCCAGAGAAATTTGAACAGGAAGTGCAGAAGGGACTCTATGTGGAATCCATTCAGGAGCTAAGCTTTCTGGGAAATTTAGGCAAAAACGTAACAGCAGTAGAGGAACAACCAAGGATCTTTGAATTGAAGCAAGAAGTGTTGGAGCTGGGTGAAAGTTTTATCTCAGAGAAGGAATGTCTGGGAAGTGTAGGTGAGCTAGATGTTGCAATACAGGAGCAGCCCAAGAGCTGTGACTCGAAACAGGAAGAGATGAAACTGCTGGGAAGTGCTTCCACAGATCAAAAGCATTTAAAATTGGAACCTAAACAGGAAACGACAAAGCAACACAACAGGAAGCACCCAAGCCCATGTGATCGCTGCAGTCGCTGCAAGTGCAGGGATTGCACTGCTGCCACGCCCCTTCCGGCCTGCTGGCTGTGTGGGCGTCGCTGTTTGTGCTCGGCCGAGGCACTGGTGGAGTATACCACATGTGTGTGTTGCCTCAAAGCTCTGCTGTACCACTGCTCCAGCGATGATGAGGACTCCAGCGCTGATGCCCCATTTTCCTGTCATGAGTCCCGGAGGTGTACGCGATGGAGTACAGCGGCAGCCATGGCATTTGTCTTGCCCTGCCTGCTGTGTTATGCCCCTGCCCGTGGCTGCCTGGCACTGTGCCAGCTCTGCCACAACCACACCCGCAGGACTGGCTGCAGATGCAAGAGTCAACACGTGACTCATGACTTATGATTTGTTTTTATACTTTGTTGTTTAGGCACTGACAGAGGTAATGTTTGTTTGTGTGTAGGTTGTCTGTTCTTTTTTAGTAACAGAATAGGATGTGGCAAGGCATGAATCATAATTTTTAATTTGGACCTCACTGTTTTTAGTTCTGACTTAAATATATATATAAGTATTTATATATATATATATACACACACACACTACAAGTCAAATGTTTGGACACACCTTCTAATTCAATTTCTTTCTTTATTTTTATTACTTTAAAAGAGACTGGATAATGATGGACTGTTGTTTCTCTTTACTTAGTTGAGCGGTTGT
>JAQQZX010000010.1:11660542-11676748 GCA_030068355.1 Notoglanidium maculatum | reverse complement strand
TGGTTAAATTTCATAGAATTTTTATTTATTATTACTTTTGTCAGATTAAAGTTATTTCTGTGACCATTGTGAGTTTTCTTTCATTGCCTGAAGGGTACCAACAATTTTGTCCACGTGTGTATGACGGACTAAGAATGAACCATGTTTATAATTTTTTCTTTCTTTTTTCCAAATTAAGTAGTACATAGGTAGGAATTAAAGTTCCTAAAGGGAACTAAAGGAAAACAAAAAAAAATTGTAGAACATAAAATTGGTCCAACAATTTGTACAGCTTTGTTGTTGTACTGTGTTCATAGTTTGCATAAAACTTTGCATAAATACATAATGTGCATTATTTTTGTATAACAGCATGGTCAGGAGTGTGTTATTCAGTTATATGATCAGGGTGGGATGGCCCTTTGTTACACTACACATTTATTACACATTTATCCAAATTTATATCATTATATATAATTTATCTAAATTATTGTACATTTGATCAACAGTCCAAAGAAACCATGAGTTTAATAATAGTTCCCCAGGGAACCAACGTAAAATTTAATGATAAGGACATCAGTTTTGTACCTTGGTACCTCAGACCTTTAAGTTCTTTATTCATGAAATTCAACAGTAATCTTTGCTTTCTGTGCTAAGACTTCTACCATGCATTGCTGCTGAATGATAAAAATAATTCTGAACACCAGAACTGAACTGTAATTAAATTATCAGAGCAGATCACAGTGTTCTGTTCTTAACGTAGCTGTGCTACCTTCACGATCAGTACTTCTCTCAAGGCCATGGTTTAAACACAATGCCTGTCTATTCTTTTGGCATATTCTTCAATGCTAACTTGTAGTAGTGTTCTCTGATGTTAAATTCCAGAGCACCTATGTAAAAGCACCTACATAAATTTGATATGTCTTCTAATTTAAAATAGTTAAAATAAATTAAATATTACTGGATACTGTAGGTGTATGGTAAAATCACTGTCACACTGTGGAACATTTCAAAAAGTGGAACTGTGAGAATGTGATATGGTTCTTCAAACTTTACGGCAACAGCTTGGGGAAGGCACACAAATGGGTGTGCAGTTCAAGTGTCCTAATACTTTTTGCCATAAGTGTACAAACAACAGTTTAATTTGATCTGCATTGTTGCAGACTTTTGAGTTCATGGAGCATCCATCAGCTCAGATATACTTCATGTTCCTCAAGTATGTTGTTTGGGTGGGGAGTTACCATGATCCATTCAGTGGAATATTAAAAAAAAAATTTTACGGTTTGCTTTGGAACACTGTGACATTCTTCTGGAACTGAAACTGTGTGTGTGTGTGTGTCCACAGAGCATGCATTTCAGGGGGATTTTCCCATTCCACCCCCCTACAGTGTGGCCACATCACTCCCCACCTATGATGAAGTCGAGAAAGCCAAAGCAGCTGAACTTGCAGCCTCGACCGGGGACAGCATACCACGAGTGAGACAAACCCACTCTAAAATACATACACACTGACTAATACACTAATATATATATATACACACACACACACACACACACGTTTTATACTGAAACAATTTTGTCATTCTCCCCCATCTCTCTCTTTTGCTGTCTTTCCCTGTAATCTTTCTCTCAGGATGAGGATTTTCCTCCACGAGATGATTTCAGTGATGTTGATCAGCTGCGTGTTGGAAACGATGGCATCTTTATGCTGGCCTTCTTCAGTGAGTGTGTCTGTGTGTCTGTTTTATATTTGCTCACTCTATGTGTGCATGTGTGTGCTTTATATTTGCTCACTATGTGTGTGTCTGCAGTGGCCTTCCTGTTTAACTGGATTGGTTTCTGCTTGTCCTTTTGTCTCACTAACACCATCGCCGGCCGTTATGGAGCAATATGTGGATTTGGCCTGTCACTCATCAAGTGGATCCTCATCGTCAGGGTAAAATACATACACTCACACACACACATATATATATACACACACACACGTATCAAATGCACACGGTCAAAGATTTTCCAAAACTACATATGTACATGAGTTTGCTAAGAAACACACAAAAATGATAAAATGCATGGCTTTTACGGTCACATCATTTCTCACCAATCAGAAAGCTTGAAATTAAAACAGACTTATAATAAAGAGCCATATTTATTGTGCATAAAGTGAACTGTGATGCCTTTACACCTGTCCTATGTATAATAAACTTTTATTTCTCCATCCCTAAGGAAAAACCCTCACTCTATTAATTCCCACAATGCACCACAATAGGATGTGTTTAAGCCATGTATGTACTGAGTGCCCATAATGCACTGCCTTGTGTGGTGTTTTCAGTGAGCAGAGTGTTGATGGGGTTTGTTTTGTTCTTTCAGTTTTCTGATTATTTCACCGGATACTTTAACGGACAGTACTGGCTCTGGTGGATTTTTCTGGTTCTGGGTAATTTATTGCTTGTTATTATTGGTGTTTTCGTTCTTATTTCATCTTTTAGGAGGCTGATATTGTAAACATTAAATATCTTATTAATTTGTATAAAAAACATAATAAATAATCAAATTATAAATAATATAATAATAATATAATTTAGAGGTGAATTTCTCATGCAGTGACCTGTGTGCTTGTTTGTATTACCTTATGAGGACCAAAAGTAGATCTAACAATTTTAGCCTTGTGAAGACATTCCTCACAAGGAAAGTGTTTGGCTTTTGTTTGTTTTTTTTTAAACAAAAATAAGAAAAAAGTTTCCTTTTCTTTTCTGAGTTTAAGGTTATTGTTAGGCTCAGGTGTTTATTAGTTAGCTGCATTAGTCATTATGTCAATCTTTACAAGGATAGTAAAACCAATGTGTGTGAATGTATGCGTGCATATGTATGTGTGTGTGTGTGTGTGTCTGGGTCTCTGTGTGGGTGCATGTGTGCATATGCAGGTCTCCTGCTGTTCTTTAAAGGTTTTGTGAATTATCTAAAGGTGAGAAACATGTCCGAGGCCATTGCCAGCACACAGAGAGCTCGCTTCTTTTTCCTTTATTAAAGGTGTGTATACACATTTACATGCATACACACATGCACATTTATTGATAGTTGATTGAAATTGCACTTCACTTGACAGCTATGCACAGACTACAGAGTTAGGCTATGCTATTAACAAAAAAACCCATTAAGGACATGCTAATGATTAAAAAGCTGAGTGGGATAGAGTTTATTTAATATTTATTTGCTTTTATTGTTATTTGTTTAACATTTAAACAGTTCCCTCCAAATGTATTGGAATGGCAAGGCTCTAAAGATACACTAAAGATATTTAGGTTTGAGACTGAAAAATGAATGAGACGATAGATCAGAATTTCAGCTTTTATTTTTTCATTATATTTACATATAGATGTTTAACAACTTTTGTTATAAATGCGCCCATTTTTAAATGATCAAAAATAATGTGCCCAGATGCGCCCTCGTAGATTGACTGTTAAATAATTTTCATAGCTCTGAATATTTACACTTGGTTTCAGCTTGGGGTTTGCCTGTGAAGATTACTTTTGTTGTTAAAAAGGATAAATCATAATGAAAACCAGAGAGCTGTCTGTAAGAGAAAAGCAAGCCATTTTGAAGCTGAGAAAAGAGGGAAAATTTGTTAGATACATTGCACATGCATTGGGCATAGTCAAGTTGGAATTTCCTGAAAAAGGAAGAAACCACTGCTGTACCAACAGCTAGACATCAAACAAGTCGGCCAAGAAAAAAAGCAGCAGTTCATGAGAGGAGCAATGTAACAACAGTCAGTGACAAAAACATCCTTCACAGGCCATGGGCGAAGATGATTCCACAAGCCAAGATGATTATGGTATCATAATCCACTGTTTGAAGAAGACTTTGAAACCAAAAATATAGAGGCCATACCACAAGATGCAGACAACTCCTTAGCAGTAAGATTTGGAAGGCCAGATTGGAATTGGCAAACAAATACAAAGGTGAGCCTCAGAAGTTCTAGAATCAAGATTGGCTTCTACCAGAGTGATTGTAAGGCCAAAGTGTGGAGAGATTATCTGCTTATGATCCAAACATTTCAGCTCATCGATCAAGCATGTGGAGGTAGTGTCATGGCTTGAGCTTGTTTGCTTCTGGAACAGGATCACTGATCTTTCCTGATGATGTAGCTCATGATGGCAGCAGAATAATAAAGTCTACAGAGACATTCTGTCTACCATTGCATCCAATCTAATTGGGATTTGATCGAATCGTATCTTCTTTCAGCTGCTACTGTTTGGGGGAGCAACAGAGGATCATCCATCGTCTGCTGGTCGATTTGGCACAGATCTTCCGCCGGATGCTCTTCCTGACTCAACCCTCTCAGTTTATGTGGGCCTGGAACCAGCACTACGACCACACTAACTTGGGCACCCCAGTGGCTGGGACCATTCACGCTCACACCTATGGCCTGAAGGAAACCCATGCATCCTCTGGGAGAACATGCAAACTCCAAACAGAAAGATGTATTTGGTCGACCTAGGGACTTTCTTACAGTGAGGCAATAGTGATGATCACTACTACACCATGCCAACCAAGGGATATGCAACCAAGTGTTATTTACTTTAAGACTGTTCCAGTTGTGTTGCTCACATAAAGATTGAGTCATCTTAGGTGCCATGTTCACACATTTTTTTTTCTAGTTTTTTTTTCTATTAGGACATAAAAAGCATTGTGAATATGGGACCCCATATTATGAGAACCTGAATTTTAAATAAAAAAATTCTGAAAATTAATAAAAAATCCTTGTATTATGGCATTGAATTCCATCACCTCCGTGTGAAAGAGCACTTTTGGAGTGGGGATCACACATAACTGTCTGATCACACGCTGAGTCAGCCAGCTTAACGGTGACTGGAGTTAAACATGGGGAAAGAAAACTTCCAGATGCTGCTGTACACCTCACATCCTCCACCTGTCATTAAGCTATAAGGATTTTCACTGCACACTGTGAGCTCTCCAATGTCAATATTCAGTATGTTAAATAATCTAATATGATTCAGATTTATTATTTTGCACATTTATTCCATAGATTTATTTACTTTCATTGCTAACAATGTAGCTGTAGTACAGTGTAGCTGCAAATTGAATGTCTGTGAAGCCTGTGCATTGCTGTTAACTGAAGTAAGGTTTGATGCTGCACAAATAAACAGCCTAAAAATTGCAACATCCCAACATGTTTGCTTCAACAATAAAAAAAAACTAGTTGACTCCCCCCTAAATCTCTCTCTCTCTCTCTCTCGCTCTCTCCCTCTCTCTCGCTCTCTCCCTCTCTCTCCCTCTCTCTCTCTCTCTCTCTCTCTCTCTCTCTCTCTCTCTCTCTCGGTGTGTGTGTATCTGTACTTTGTGTTTTTCAGGATCATTTCCCTGAACATTCTTCCAGCTGATTTGTAAATTGCTGAACAGGATGTAGTTGCAGTGGGAAAGGACATAGAGTAAGAGAGAGGACAATAAGGAGCTCTGCAAAAATCCGGCCCCCTTGTTAAAGCCACTTGAGCTTCATCAAATCCTCATTTCATCCCTGATACTGAAGTTTTTTGTCAAAATTTTATGTAGTTTAATCATGAAGTTTGCTACTTTTGGAAAATACTGTTGAATGACGATCTACAGACTGCACACAGGCAAACTTTAAAAAAAAAAAAAAAAAAGAAGAATGATAATAATAACAAAATCCCTCCAAAATATGCAGCCAAGATGTCTTATGCAGTTTTCTTAATTTAAACATGAACAGTGATTTGTTGAACATTAGCACTTTTTGAATTTAGGACCTTGTCAACTTTTATTGCAGTATTAACATGTGTTTGATAATTTACTTGTTTAAATAATGATAAGGTCAAACTTCATGCTGATGTACAATAAATTTTTTTTTTTTTTGCACATTTTCTGAGATGTTTGTGATGCTGTTATTTGCTTAATTGTATTGAAGAGCTTATGGGAATTTTATTTAACTGTGTTGTGATTAGTTACATGCAACAACCAATCAAATGTAGAGGATTTGAGAGGATTTCGAAAATCTTCAGTTCTGCCTACATTTGATTGGTCCAATCCTAACCCTGTCTACTTTAGGGAGGTTTGCATTAACTAATTAATACTCCCATCTTTAACTATAGATTAGCGTCATTAAGATGTTAAGACTGGAAGTGCAATTCTCAAATATTCCTTTCATTGCACTTTTGTGTTATTTAGTTTTTTTTTATTAATTAAATAATAATAATAATGTGTACATTTTCTTAAACTGTGAAAAGGGATTAGGTTAGTGTAGGAAATGTAAACTGCCTGAATGCGGCAACTGTTTGATCAGCAATAGCGGATGATTAATAACATAGCTCTGCATGTTTATATCACGCAGCTGTACCATTTTAAACTGAATAATGAAATAAAACCTGACAAAATGCTTACAAAATGTCTGTTTACTTTTGTTGTTTGTTTGTCCCTTCAAATACAACTCCGTAAGTTATCTTGCAATATGCCAATAACATTCCACACAAACCCAACTAACAATCAATAGGAAAGTCTCTGTGGACTGGTGCCAACCACAAGACAAGTTGAAAAGTCAGTGGGTCAGGTCTGGTAAGGGTCATAAATAAGTATATTTGAGAAGGTATGTGTAAATCATATAAAAATATGAATTTAAAAAGGAAATATTCCTTTTTCTTTAAGCAAATAGAAAAAAATTATTCAAGAATAAATCTACATATACATGGACATGCACATATTTTTTTCACTTGCCATGGTGAGGGGTGTGGGGAGATGGGAATCATGGGGATCTTGAAAGAGGTTATCTTCAAGTATACATATTTTAATTTAAAAACAAATGATAAAATGTCTAAAACTTATTTTTGTCATTTATTATATGAATTTTAGAAGGAAGAGTTTGAGAAGGACAGTCTTTCTTATTAGAAAGAATACTTCATAAAATGATTGACTAGTAACCCACTGTTACTGTTGGCCACTAAGATGGGCTCTCAGATACAGATGTATATGCCCCTTTGCCAAGGTGCCTTTCTGATTTTGTGAAAAAGACGGCAAAATTAACCAACAGCAGTTCAAAGCCTCCTATTGCCAGCATACCAAACCCGTCTAACCAGATTGTTGACATCATCTGGAAGACTCATCTGGATGAGGAGGATGTGCGGAAAGGAGGATGAGCCTGAGCTGGAGGACTGTGAGCAAGATGATCCTGTGCAGGTTGAACCTGAGTAGGGTCAGCATGAGCAGGTTAAACCTCATGAATTTTAGGAATATAGTGAGTACTTACTAAGCATGAATGTCACAAATAAGAAGAAAAAGAATTCTACCTTGGCTGTGGCAGAGGAACAGCACATTTTAATCTTTCCAGGGGAAAGCTTTGCTCAAGGGCATTTTAGCTCAAGGGTAAAGTGGTTGTATACGAGAGTATTTTTTTTTTAAGTTTTTCAGCAATGGGCCTAGGTGAAGCCACACCTCAGGATATCTGTCTTAAAAAACCTGAGTGGGCTGATTGGAGGCTGTTTGAGAGTCATACAGCAGTGACATATCACCACCAGGCTATAAGAATGGAGGCTTTAAATAAGTTAAATGTCCTGCTCAGGCATACAAATGTGTCCATGGTCTAAATTAATAGCCATTTATTGCTGCTTTTACTTCAAAGAGAGCTGGGTCAACCATCCTTTACTAAAGGTTCTGTCAGACCAGACAACAACTCATACCTGGACATGTCTTGTTTAGGATCCATTTTTTTAATCCCTCCAGTAATTTTCACATTGTGTGTTTTTTAAATGTTATATTTTTCAAATGCATTTTTCCAGCAGTCTCCTTGACCTTGGTGTGAGCAGTCTCCTTGACCTTGATGTGAGCAGTCTCTGTGGCCATGAAGTGAACAGTCTCTGTGGACATGAAGTGAGCAGTCTCTTTGACCTTGACTGAAGAGGGCCCTGGCCTGGTGACTTGAACAGGAATAAGCTCCATGTGAGCGACCTTGGCTTTAACTGGAGCTGAAACAGGAACAGGAACAGGCTCCACATGAGGGACCTTGTCTTTAACTGGAGCGGGATTAGGAACTGGAACTGAAACGGGCTCCATGAGAGCGACTTTGGCTGGAAAAGGAGCGGAACTTAGAACTGGAACAGGCTCCCTGTGAATGACCTTGGCTTTAACAGGAGCGGAACTAGGAACTGGAACTGAAGCGGGCTCTGTGAGAGCAACTTTGGCTGGAACAGGAGTGAGCTCTGGGAGAGAGACTGTGACTGGAGTTGCTTCTGACCCTTGTGGCAATCCAGACTCGGGTTCAGGCAGAATTCTTGTCACATACTCAGGCGAAGAGCGAACAGGAACAGGAGCGGGCTCCGTGAGAGTGACTTTGGCTGGAACGGGAGCCGGCTCAGGGAGAGCGACTGTGACGGGAATGGCTTCTGACCCTTGTGGCAAATCAAACTTGGGTTCAGGCAGAATTTTTTTCAAATGCTCTTTTGAAGAGAGAACAGGAACAGGAGCGGGCTCCGTGAGAGTGACTTTGGCTGGAACGGGAGCGGGCTCTGGGTGAGAGACTGTGACTGGAATGGATTCTGACCCTTGTGGCAAACCAGACTTGGGTGCAGGCGAAATTTTGGTCTCAGGCGAAGGTTTTGCCCCCGGTGCTGTTTTGAACTCAGGCGTGGACTTGAACTGTGGTGCAGACTTGGAACCGGACTCTGGCGCAGACTTGGAACTGGACTTTGGCTCTGGCGTGAACCTTGGCTTTGGTGTGGACCTTGCCTCTGGCGTGGACCTTGGCTTTGGTGTGGACCTTGGCTCTGGCGTGGACCTTGGCGTGGTAACCTCGATTTCGGACATTTGGGGGGGCTTAGGAGCAGAAGACTCTTTTTCGGCTCTTAGAGTGAGCTCAGGAGCGGTTGCCTCCTTCTTTGCCTCTGGAGGGGGCTCTGGAGCGGTTGCCTCCTTTTTTGCTTCTGGAGGGGACTCTGGAGCGGTTGCCTCCTTTTTGGCCTCTGGAGTAGGATCTGGAGCGGTTGCCTATTTTTTTGCTTCTGGAGGGGGCTCTGGATCGGATTAAAGGCATAATAATTGCCTCCAGATTAAAGGCATCATAAAACCATCATAAAACCAGCCAAGTACCTCACCAAAGTCTTTACAGTTTTTTAAATTTGGATGCTGTATGTTGCTAAGGTTTTCAGCAAACCGAAGTGCAGGTCCGGTGAGCCAACAGAACATGCATCTCACCCAGGTGAGGTCTGAAGGCCTAGGGTCCACCAAACTCTCCCAGAAAATACGGCAGTGGAACAGGAAAGCACATGGAGATTCCTTCACCCCATCGTATAGCTCAGGCGGCTCCATTTCCCATTGTTGCAGAAACAGGGTGGGCTTTTTGGTCATACACCCATCCTGAATCAACGGAGATCCTCCGTTTCGGCAAAGCATTCTGTCACGGTGCTCGCGCCATCATGGAATGGTGCGACACAAGTGCAGGATTGGGACACGGAGGTAAAAGCTATATATAGTGTTTATTTTAAAACACAGTGGGCAGAGGTAGAAATATGGGTGGCTAAAGTGTAATCCATGGTACAGAAAAAGGTCAGTCGATTGGCAAACAGAATGTCACAGGTAATCAATCCACAAAACAGTAATCAATAACAGAAGGCAGAGTCCACAGTAAACAAAACACGGGAAAAACAAAAAAAATAATGCTCGACAGAACAACACAGGGGTTAGTCCAATGTTTCGCGAAGTACGAAGCGCATATGGCAGTCCTTTTAAACAGTTCAGTTCAGTTCTAATCAGTTCATTGATGAGATGCACCTGTCACCGCCGATTGGCCTATTGGCTGGGAGCAGGTGCTCATGGGAACTATAGTCCGTTATAGTTAATAAATAAAGTTATAATAAAATTATAATAAAGTTTTTTCTTTATTGTTGAAAAAATCTTGCTTATTGTGAGCCTGCAGATGTGAAGTTCTTCAAATGCCATTTTGGTTTCCCTTCCCCTTAGGCTGAATTAAAGAATTACAGTTACTACTGTTACATTGAACTATTAACTAACTTTACACATTTATTAAAAAAACTACTTCCTACATACTACATCAAGTGTTGAATCCAATTCAGTGATACATATTTCCACAATTCCTATGTTTTACCACCTGTACCTTGAAAGCATTGGAAAAATACTTAAACAACAAACCCAAACAAAATATTACTGCAAGAAAAATATTACTGCCATTTCTTAGCAGTACTTGCCAGAAAAACTGAAGGAGGGAAGGATTTTAAAGCTATCTTTTGCCATAAGGCTGTGAATACTTATGTACATGTGCTTTCTCAGTTTTTTTATTTTTAATAAATTTGCAAAAACCTCAAGTAAACTTTTTTCACATTGTCATTATGGGGTGTTGTGTGTAGAATCCTGAGGAAAAAAATGAATTTAATCTATTTTCGAATAAGGCTGTAACATACGCTGTGAATATTTTCCAGATGCACTGTATGTATGTATATATATATATATATATATATATATATATACAGTGCATCTGGAAAATAACACTGCTTTTTTCAAACTAACTTACCTGAAAAAGAATAAACATAATACAAGTAGCTAACTCCCTTACCAAAAGCAGAGGTCAAAGCCGACACCCAACAGAAATAATAATAATAATGATAATAATAATAAATAACCTTGTAATTTGAAGTCATAATTAAGAAAAACAGGTATATTCAAACACTGTAAATGTGTTGAAAATTTACCATGAATTTACCTACATATAATTTTCAATGAATAGAACTTTCAAAGTGCAAATGATCGTAATTACAATTAATACTGCAATTAATAATATTAAATAACAGAAGTCACAACAGGTAATTAATACTGAAAATTACAATGATTTATAGCTGTGTACACATCTATTGTATACTTATTTATTTCATGTTGCAGTAAATATTAGCTCATATAGTAATTAAGCATTATGCAAGTATTAGTTCACACATTAGTATTTGAATATTTGTGTACCTGAATTGTAAAGTGATAGCGGTGCAATTTAATATGCAAAAGTTTTAGGCACCCCCATTTTTAGTACAAATTTTGTTATAGATATTTAATGAATTCTGCATTATTGAGTCAGTACAAAAACATTTCAGATTTCCAAACATTACTTTTCCAGAAAATTATTTGTATTGGAAAAACATTTGTATGTCAGTAAAGAAATCAACATATCAATTACAATCAAAATGTAATGAAGTCTCCTGGGTTGTGCATGCACAATGAAGAAGCAAGTGCGACAGTCAAAGTCTCCAAAAGGATTATGGTAGATTCTCAAAGATGCTCAGTAAAACCTACCTGCTTATTTACTTATAACCTGTACCTGGGAGTACTATTTAGGAAAAAAAAGGAGCAAAAGCTGGTATTTAAGCAGAAAGATTTAATGCCATTATTATTGAAGTCATCTTTATAGCATTTCTTTGCATATACTGTATACACACCAGCCACCCACCCACACATATATATAATTATATATAATGTGACTTCTGTGGCTATTCAGCCCCGCCGTCTGCATTTAGCAAGCTCTCCGCCCCTCTGAGTGAGCACCGCTACAAGACACTGCCGAGCAGCCGATGGTCACCATGCCAGAGAAGAGTGGGTGGGACGAGCAATCAGAGAGCTAGAGAAACCCGGCACTGTTGGAGAGCAATGAGCATCTATCCTCCAGCAGAAAGCGACGAGATATAAAGGGGCGGCAGCAGTGAAAGGGTGAGTAAGACAGTTAGAAGTAGTTGACGTGTTTGTCTCTTTCTGCCTCTGTAGACATTTTGGGAGAGCAGCTGGCTAGAGTGTCGAGCTGGAATGAAGCTGGAGAAATTCAGCTTGCTGTCCTTGCAATACACTGCCACCTCCCACACTTCAGCTTCAGCCAAATGGATCTTTAAGATTGCAGTCAGGAGCTGAATTGCACCTAATTGAGTACCAACCCCGAACACACTCCACTGATTTTTTTTTTTCTTTCCTCTGAGCACATCAGCACCCTTGTTAATCATTTGTTTTGTTAATAAATCACCTTTTTGCCTGTAAGAAAGGTTTTGGGTGTGTTTTGTGGTTTGTCTCTGATTCCTCCCTCACAATATATATAAAAAAGCAACTTTTAATTATTTTGTTAATGGAGTATTCTCTCAATTATTCAGTCGATTAATCGGGTGATAGCCTACATACTTTTGCTATTTAAAAGAGAACCTGTAAATATACAGCAGAAAATAAAACAACTCATAGGTTTTCTTTTCAGAACAGTCAAGCTTGTCTGTGACAGTCAAAAGTTTGAAATAAACCATAGTTAATTAACTAAAAAAACAAAAAACATTTACACTAGAGTTAAGTGACATAAAAGTGTCAGTGTTACGTCGCCGGGTTTTGCTGGACACGTGCAGGTCAGGAGCCGCCATAGTAAAATCCAAAGTGTTTATTAATATACACAAAGGCAGAGCTACAATAATCGGCAGGGAAAAGAGTAATCCAAAAACAGGCTACGGTTGAGCAATCGGCAAACAGAGTATCAGAGACTAGGCAAAAACAATAAACCAAACACCTATCTTTAAATTTATAAAAGCAAATTTTGGAGTTATACACATGAACTTGTGGGTGCATGTAATAATAAAAAGGGGGAAAAAGACATGGGGCCATGTTGAAGTTATTTAGGCAAAGTTTCCAGCAGCACCCCGAGTATATTTTGTAGAATTTTTGAAAACACAATGAAAATTTCCTAAATTTTCTGGGGTAGGACCTTCAAACTCTGACTATACATCTTTAATAGAAAAAAAAAGAATTTGGTGCACAAGTTTTAATTTATTTTGTGGTTTCTGAAATTATCACAGGGTCAAAAATACACATAAATCACACCTCATATTTAGTCAAATGTCCCTTTTGGAAATTTTATCTTGACCAAACACTTTTGGGAGTAATCAACAAGCTTCTGTCAGAATTCTGGTTGGATATTTGATCACTCTTCTTAGCAGAATTAGTAGAGTTCAGTTAGATTTTTGGTTTCCTGACAAGGACCTGTGTTTTAAGGGGCTTCTTTCTTAGATGGCAGCCTCTCAGTTCACTGTGATGTAAAACTCGCTTTACTGTGTTCCAGCAGCTTCCAGTTCATGGCAGGTCGGTGCCTTGGTGGTTTCCTGGTTGTTCTTTATTATCCTAACCAATTTCCTCTTAGATGAGAATGACAGTTTGGGTCTTCTTCCAGACCATAGCAAAGTTTCTAAAACTCCCATTAACTTATACTTGTTAAACAAACCCTTTTTTTTTGTTGTGCACAGAGAAACTACCAGCTGTAGTCAAGCATAATCAATAGCAGGAAGTTAAGAGGCCTTTTTGCAAGTTAAAAACATTTTGGATCTTTGAGGACCACTGAATTAATAATCAAAATGAGTATGTGTGTTTTTCTTTATTTTTACTATTTTCTACATTGTAGAACAATACTGAAAACATCACAATAATGAAATAACACATATAGAATTATGTCCCAAACAAAAAAAGTGTGTAAAAAACAGATTTTATTTTTTTGTAGCAAGGTAGCAATTGAATGCTGGTCCCCAGAGTGAGAGACCAATGCTTTAACTACTCAATAAAGCTCACACAGCTTTAACCCAGACAATGCAAATGACCAAACAAAAAAAAATCCAAAGAACAAAAATGGGAGGGACAAAAGAGTCACCATATCCAAAAGGCAAGCCACAGGTAAATTCCAAAAAACAAACAAACAAACAAACAACAACAGTAAGTCCAACAAGTATTCAGTAGGAGAGCACATAAAAGAAAGGTTATTAAAGTTAACCCTTCGGAGACAGCCGGGGTAACAGTGTGCCACTTAGCATGTGACACTTTAAATGGCCCAATCAGCTCCCCAGGGATTTTGTGACCACTTTTCTCAGTGTGAGTTTAAAGTGCTGACTTCAGTCGTCAGCTAGAACTTTGTTTGGTCCTTATACTTCATATAAAAACAAAGACAAAAACAAATTATTAATTTAATAACCTAAAAAGTTCACTTTCCTATTTGGAAAAATTCATTTTCCTATTTGCCAAATTATGGTACCAGTGAATTTTTATAATTTGACGGTAAATTTTTTTTTTAATCAGTCTGTTTGTGCGTTTGACAACAAAAAAACTTTAGCAAACTAAATTGGATTTTCTAATTGTTGTTAAGTTTGGGTTTACTTTATTGAAATAATTATGAAAAGTTAAAAATTGACCATCTCATCATATTGTCCAGGATGTGCTGAAATGTATTAAGTTTATTAAAGTTAAATGTATTAAAAGTTAAAATTCTACATCACAGTGGTTCTTGAAAATTTGTGAACCCTTTAGAATTTTTCCTCTCTCACAGAGATAAAATATCGAACAACTGTCTTTAATAAATAAATGATCAAGTATAATATTTTTGTCTCATTTGTTCTGGGTCCTCTTTATCAACTTTTAGGACTTGTGTGAAAATCTGATGATGTTTTAGGTCATATTTATAAAGAAATCTAGGAAATTTTGAAGGGGTCACAAACTTTCAAGCATGAGATCATGTAACCAAACAATGTAAATTAGACATTTCTAAAAAGGCCCATACTGCATGGTAACAATATACTGTAAATGTGTTATAGGGCTGAATATTTGTAGCACTAATAAACTAGCCTGCAGCTACGACTAACCGGGTAGCAGTCTGGAAATGCCCAACAGATGCAGTAGCAAAAACCCATTCAGTAGAATTCCGATGGTGCATAGGTCCCTGTCATTACTGTATATGATGGCTATGTTAACTGGTCAGGAAGATTTTATAAATCAGCCTGTCAACAGTTGTAGTTAAACTAAATAAAAGCTAAAGTAATAGTTAAACTTAAAATCAATAGTTTAAGTTTAAAAATACAACAGTCATTTTAGTTGACTCTGAGGTCCAGAATACGGTGCTAAGTAAACTGTTAGATAGTCCTGGTAGGCATAATCTGTCTCCAGGCAGCATCCCATTAAAAAGGAATTGGGAAGTTAACTATAGGCTAACCATTATTGTTGCTGATCTTCAACAACAATTACACTATTCCCCTCTATTCAAAATTATACTGCGTTGAATCCCAGAAAATATTATCACAAGTATATAAACTCATAGCATCTACTGTAAATACAACACAATAACACTACCAGTTGAGAAATGTAAAAAATGGAATATAACAACCAAAAGCCTGATTCTCCCATTGGAACATAAGTCAAATTTTGCGAACTTCCAGTTACACATATTCTCCTCTATGTGCTCCAACCACACCCACCAGATGTAAGTTTAAAATTAGGGCGGCCTCATGAACGAAAAATTCAGAACTGTGAAGATGGCGTTGAACTTCTGTTGACAAGAGTGGTTCTGCTACAATGGCATAAGACTCAAATTACCATGAACAGTCTTGCACTCAAATCTTGACCTGATTACAGAAGTGTGTTAATTGTAATTGCACTATCCAGTGTGACCCAAATGAGGATGGGTTCCCTTTTGAGTCTGGTTCCTCTCAAAGTTTCTTCCTCTTGTCGTCTCAGTGAGTTTTTCCTTGCCACCGTCGCCACAGGTTTGCTCATTAGGGATATATAGGGATATATATAGATAAATTGATAGATTCATGAGTTTATATTCAGAATTTATATACTTCTGTGAAGCTGCTTTGTGACAATGTCTGTTGTTAAAAGCACTATTCAAATAAAATTGAACTGAATTGAATTCAGAATGGGAGTAGACCGACTCACACTCTCAGGTATTTTGGCTGTTGGTAAAACGTGGAACATGGACCTTCTCATTTCCATGCAAATGTCATTCCCATCCATTTAAAGCATAGTCCAGACCCTGATTTTGGAAATAAATGCTACTGGGGAGCTCAGATATAGTAATAATCACTTCAAAGGGAGAAAGTTGTTTCTATGTAAGCCTATGATATAAACCAATAAGATAAAATATCTATATGAAATGACACATATGCTGGACCTATGTATATAAAGACATGTTTTATGTGTGAAGATTCATTAATAAAAATGTGATTTGATGAGGCCAGTTACATGACACAAAAAGAAAATATTAGCTATAAATCGTGGCCATGATGTAACTAATACGTGAGAACAAATTATTAAAATGTAGTCATGATATATACAGTTGTGCTCATAAGTTTACATACCTGGCAGAATTTATGATTTCTTAACCATTTTTCAGAGAATATGAATGATAACACAAAAACTTTTCTTTCACTCATG
>JAQQZX010000010.1:11620014-11638779 GCA_030068355.1 Notoglanidium maculatum | reverse complement strand
CCACTCAACTAAGTAAAGAGAAACAACAGTCCATCATTATCCAGTCTCTTTTAAAGTAATAAAAATAAAGAAAAAAACATTGAATTAGTGTGTTCAAACTTTTGACTGGTAGTGTATGTCAGGAAAGACATACAGGAAACTGAATACAAGCATTTAAATTTAACACAAATGAGTAAACACTCAAATGTGACTCACTAGCTTGTTTTAAACAGGATAATGATAGTTTTGTTTAATAGATTGCTGATGTAAAGTTTGCTGAAATATGCTTATTCTTGTAACATATTCTTACTTATATTATTCAACTTCAAATGGAATTCATTTAAAACTGCTGAGGAAATTGAACTGAAAAATAATGGGTAGGTTTTCCACACTTTGAAAGTGAGATTAAGTCAGTTAAGAATGCCCTGCATGTGATTCTTGGGAGTCAAACTGTCTCCAAAACTGTCCTTCAAACAGTCCTGACTGAGGTAGATGGTATCTTAAATACCCAGCCTTTAAGCTACCTTTCTACTGATGCTTCTGACCCTGAACTTGTCACATCCAGTCTGCTCCTGCTCCGGATGCCTCCCTACCACAAGTGTGCCAGTAGTGACCTCCATGGGCAGAAGAGATGGTGGCATGACCAAATGTTGGCTGACCACTTCTGGTTTATTCAGGACTACTTACCCAATCTACACTAACTTTTTAATGAGTAATTCCCTGCAATTCTTCTTCTACTGTGAAAATATTCTCTAAAGTTATATTTTTATTTATATAATTTTGCTTTGTCATAACTTTGCTTATTTTTCATATTTCTTCATTTTCCACTCAATTCTTATTATTTGAACTTTATTTAGATGGTGAAAGTGCCACTCTTATGTTGTATCTGCTGACTGCCCACATCCAATAGGCATGGGCAAACCTTGTAGCCATGAAACAGGGGTCACTCTTGTGTTGCATTCATCATACCAGTAGTATCTCACATGGAATGTGTTTGTCATCAGTCCTCTCCTGTGTGCAACTTTGAGTTAACCACACACAGACATACTTACCATGTTGAATGTAGAATCAGTCCTTTTCATGTTCAGTGTCCTTGCTCCATCCTAGTGACATCTTTGCTCACCACTCACTCCCTCCACTCCAAGCCACATAGCCATATACACATAGCCACATAGCCAGTACAAATGAGGTTTAATATATCCTAGACCTGCGAGCAAGTTCCACACACTGGCTCAGTTACAAAGGGATAATTTACTCCAGACCCAGATGAGGCAAAAATCGCATTATAAAAGGCCCAATTAACATAATTTGCACTAGCAGATAAAATCTTCCTATTTCTTCCCAACCTAGCTCTAAATTACTCGCAAGTGGGAGAAGTTGACTATGAGGTTTTGCACACAGAAGGGGAAATGCATGGCAGATATACCATCACGACCTCCTAAGACAATGGAGAGAAGCAGTCACTGATGCTCTGGGAACGTTGCTCAGGGAGCATTTGAGGCCTATCCTAAATTCTTTAAGACAGGCTGGTCTCATGGCAAGCCCAGTGAAGTGTGTGATTAAACAGGGTGTAGTATGCTAGACTACCCACTACGGTAGACTACTGGACTTCCACTAAGTCATGGGTAGGTACATCACCAAATGTATAAGACTTGTATGATTGCAGCCTGCCTGAAACTTATTTCTTTTTCTAGTACTGTCAGGCCTGCCTCAGACCAAAACTACAACTCCCATGAACACTCACACACCAGATCCATTTCTCCTGAGTTCTAATTGGTTGCAGCTGCAGCCAATTAACACCACACCCTCCTCCAAGACATTTTATACACTCACTCTCACACATGCTCCTTGTGAAGCAATAGTTTGCTTAGTACTTTATACTGTTTATCCGATCGATTGACCTCTGCCTGTTTTTGACAATGCTCTTGGAATAATGTTTTCTGGTACTTCTGCTAAATAATGAAACGGATCTGCACTTGTCAGAAATCACCCACAGGAGAGGACACAAGTACCATTTTAGAATGGTATAAAATCCCCTTAGGCTAAAACAGAATGAGTTTGGATACATGCTTTTAAATTTTGGGTATGTGCCTAAAATAAAATATGTAAATAGCCTCTCTCTGATTCACTAGCATCATCAAACAAGACTTCTGTTAGCTGCATCCTCTCTGCACACACCTGAGAAAATGTGGCTTCTCTGAGAGGCAAACAATGGCTTCTGCATGTGGATTTAAGCTTTTTTATTAATGAACTCGAGTTTGAAATGGAAAATGAAGTAGCGGATACGAACCACCAATTCCATAACCAATACTACAGATGGCCATTTCATAAATGTAATTTTAAACTTACTTTTAAATCCTATGTTTTAGTGAAATTTTTAATTTTCTTTACAATACTTTTCCAAAACAACATGCTACTCCCTGCAGGGGGGCGACCATAAACTATTTACCATACTACATATCACTGTGATAGTGATCATAGTTGTGATTTTAAACTTTAAAAATGTAATTCCCAAAACTGTATAAATATACTACATAAATAGGTTCTACAACTGTCACATCACTATCACTGGGTAAGTTACGTAGCTAAGCTAATCCAAATTAGCAACAGCTTACTGCCTGAATGTTTAATATTTATTTTGGAAATTTTCACATCACGGTTTTTATGATTACAAACCAAACTAGCAACAGCTTAGAAGGAGCTGCTTATCAATCCAATAATGCAGTCAATTCAGATAACGTTGCCTTGCAAACTATGTTTTGCAAACTACATGTTTTTCTAAATTTAACACCATGGAAAGAATGTTAACGCTAGCTGGCTGGGCTTTGGTCATGCAAACTAACTAAGATAAGAAGAAATCTATTATAATATTTAATACAGCCTTCAACTGATTGATTTGTTGGAAGTTTTAAACATTTTACTTACGCTTTGTGGACTGGCACTGGACTGACTCCATATTTTAATATAAGCTTTGTAAATACAAGTTTTGCAAGTTTGCTGCAGTGTATGGAATGAGTTTGTAGATGAATAACTGAGTTCGGTATATCTTCAGTTTAGCCATGTTTCTATAAACATTAAGCTGTTGTGCTGCAGACTGCCACCTTGGACAGATGGTAGAGGGTTGTCTGGTGCAGGATAGGTGCTGTACATCAACTGAACGCTCTTTCTATGGGAGTCCAAGTACAGCACAGTGGAGAAAGAGTGTGTAGCCTTCACTCTCTGAAAGTATTGGGGCATCATTCACTCTCTGTTCAGACCATTAACCTCATCCCTCCTGACCTCTGCCAGTGGTTCCACTGCATGAAGTATGACAGTATGTAGATCACTTGTTGGCACAGTTGATTAACATCCTGTGATCAACAGGCTGGGGGTGCAAATGGTAGTAGCTGACTTTCCCTTTAGGGAGAAAAAGGGGCAGACCAGACAGCTCTCCAGCCTTCAATGGACAGCAGGCTACTGAAACAGATGGGGACATGGTTTAGTCTTCAGGAGTGTGGAGAATGACTAATTTATCTTTGTTTTCCACAGGCTGGGGACACAAATGGTAGTGGATGAACTCCAACAGCGCTGCAAAACAATACTAGAGGAGAGCTACATCTGATGAACTGTTTACCGTCCAGAGCTAAATGTGATGCATACATTAGCTACTAGCACATCCATTTTGTCAGTTTTAAATACCATGACCATGACGTGTAAAATCATATAGCTGTATGCATGCATGGCATTTCGGAGGACAGGCGCATTCTCATTAAAGTCAGATAGAGATCACTTGTAATTATGAATGTGAACCGTCACGATAGGCAAATCTGATCTGAGCAAAAAATCAGAATTGAGCAATGAGACTTGTAGTGTGAACGTAGCCTAAGACATTTAAAGGAAATCAAGGGAAAAGCTATCCCAAACGGATTTACTTTTACTATTTGTTTAATTCTTGCTAATGACACCATTTAAAGGTGGTAAGGTTTTGTAATATTGGATTTGCCTCATTTTTTTTGCCCAGCAGTGTATGTTCAAGGTAAAAGTATTATGCATGCAAGCATTCTCCCATTTTGTGCAAGTTCACACTTAACAAGAGATGACTCAAAGTTCAGTTCAGTCCCAAAAATGAACTAGTTCACATTCATTTCATCTGAATTTTTAATGAGCTGTTAAGCTATTCTTTTTCTAGAACTAAAAGTAGAGATTAATTTTAAAAGCCAAGAAAACAGGGGCAGTGGCAATGGCAGCTCAGTGGTCCCTTGAGCAAGGCCCTTAACCCTCAACTGCTCAGTTGTATAAATGAGATACATGTAAATTGCTCTGGATAAGGGCGTCTGCCAAATGACAAATGTAAAACAATACGAGTATATGTTAATGTATCATAAAGCAGGACAACTCAAAACTGTCATTCAGCTTTCTATATACATTTTTTTATTATGCAGAAAGTGAAAAAAGAGGAGCACTAAAGGTATACATATATAGCCTGCATGAACCAAATTATGCAGCAGTTCAAAAACATAAAACACATTACAGGCTCCACCTCTGCCTTCATTTCAGTCACTAACCGAAAGAAATGTGATTTTTTTTCTGTTGGAATCTGTACTGATTGCTCTTAAAAACTTTAAATGTTCATACAAACTGGCTTCAGAAGTACTTGTGGCTGCATGAAACGTTAGCGTTAGCCATACGAGGTGCCTGCCGGGTACAGTAAATGCTTGTGTGCTGCTGTGAAACACATTGGTTCTTCTTCTTACATTTTCAAATCAGTTTGAAACAATTCAAAGTGAATGTGAACGCTGTTCAGTCTTCACAATCTGACTCAACAAAGCACACGTCCATGTTCATTAGTCACAAATTGTACTGGACAATACTTTGGGTTTCACAATAGACAATGATCAAAATATGGTTAACTGTTTAACCTAAAATGGCTTTAAGTATGTTTGGCTTTAACATGTCAGATTAGTTTGATGGCACAAATTTACTATAACTGTTATCTTACAGCATATAATCATACAATGCTATTGTCCAAAATGTTTATTGCATATCAAAAACACAAGCTCTCTACCAGTAAAATACTATTCACAGATATCAGATGTAGTAGAATAACAGCTTGCAAAAATGCAATATTTATAACTGTTTTTCCCTCCTAAAATACAACACACCATTTTTGATATTTAGGAGTAGCAGCAGTTCATAGCCAAGCACAGACTTTAAAAATGCATTTAGAAATCATCCAAAGCAACACTAACACATACAAACAATATTACTGACCTGAAACTGAGTGCATTTTCAATGGTTTTTAGTCCACAAGGCAAGAATAAGGATTGTACTAGAACAAAAACATCTCTACTAAACTGAAGGAGGTTTGCTGTAAGCTGTAAAGATTGGGGGGAAAAACACATTTATAAAATCATAGTATCTTAAATACAAAGTTATTTATCCATCAGTAACACTTCAGTAAATAGTGAGGTCTAATCTTCATGCTAAATAGTCTCTTCATGTTCATCACAGCATCCTGTTGGGAAGGAAAAAACACTGAGGAAAAAAGTTCCTCCCCACTCGTACCTTAGCAGAGCAGAAAAGATGCCCTCTTGCAAAAAAAAAAAAAGCCATTCTGATATAGTTCATTACTGTATTACCACACTTCAACTCTACAGATGTTTTAACACAATTTATGGCAAACCACACACACATGTTCACCAGACATGGCCAAACTGATCAGATGTGATCAGATCAGAATGAAGTTAGACAGGTCAAAGTTCAGTTCTCTCCTGATGAAGAGGAACACTTCTTTGTATGTCTTCATTTGATGCATGCGCCCCCTCTTCAATTTTCTGCTTGTCGCTGTGTTCATCAAGCAGCTTACTTTTCTTTTTCTTTACCTTCTTCTCCCTGTTCTGGTAATGCTCACCACCTTTGACCTTCTTTTTGCTTTTCTTTTTCTTTTTGCCTTGTCTGATGGCCGGGTCTCCTTTCTTCTCAGCCCAATTTTCCTTTAGACATGCTTCAGATAAACAAAAAGAGTGGGAAAATATATTTACTTTTAAATGAGTACCTAACTTTAGACTTCTATCCATCTATCAATCTTCTTGCAAGTTTCTTTTAATATTTAAAATTTCTTTAATAAATAGCTATTTAAACTTGACCGCTTAATCCATACATACAAGTACAATAACTCATGACATATTATATGATTTAAAGCTGATCAATCGATTTTTACTTTAGTTACTTTTCTTATGTGTAAATTTGAACAAACTCAGGAGCATGGGTAGGATATAAACATTTTTCCGACTTTACAGGACTTTCATGAATACTAAGGTTCCTGTGTAAATGCTTGTACAAAGAATTTACAAATAAATCTGCACATATCGCGCTTGCTAAATTAAGCCCATTGTGTTTGTAAGAAGCATAACAGCAATAATTATTTACTTGCTCTACTAGGTATTAATAATGTGCGATTTCAGAGCATGCACTTTTTTTTCCCCAAAAGTATAATATACAGTATAATCCTTTATATGTTAGCACTCATGCAGGTCATAAATGGAATAATTGGAAATCTTTGAACCATACTGTTAAGGTTGAATACTAGGAGAATAAATTAACATCTTTATTAGCGCTAAAGGCATGAGGAAGTAATCAGAGTTGTAGAATAACAGGAACAATATAAACTTGGGGGTGTGGAGGACTAGGGGGGTAGGCCTTTACATACTAGTGATTCATCAAGGACACTGAAATTAATGCTTGGTTGATTTATGAAGGCTCATACTCAAGTCTTCATGCTTGAGCTGACATTGACACTTGGCATTAAAATGCTCTTGGGCAATCTGATCACAAGTGGATAGCTCTAAATAGAAGTGTAAACAACCACCAAGACGCATTCAAGGTGCATTCACTCAAACTGCTTGCCGAGGTGGTCTGGGATGCATTTGACCACATATTTTCTGCAGTGTAAATGCCAATGCATTCTGATGTGACCCTAACAAGGATGTAACAGCAAAATATGTGATCAATACAAGATGTAGTGTAGTTTTGGTGACAGTGTGTTAATGATTGAAAAAATGGAATGGTGCACTCTCAACAGTTAGAATAGCTCATACATCTATATTAGTTCTTTAAGCATTTTGTTTTCTTAGCTAGCCGATGCTAAACCAATCTGGCATTTTTCTGGCAACAGAAATTATGTAATAGGTGTGCGCGGGACCCTTTGCCCTTCAAGCAAATGTGACGCAATGAAAGTGACATGGATGAAATCTGATCACAAAGTGGTCACCTGGTCACCTTGGATGCACATGATAGACACAGTTGTAAACCACAATGCATCGTAGATGTCCATTTAATCAGGTCAGCATGACCCGATCTTCCAAGACGCATTTTAAAACCAAGTGCAAACAGTGCCCTTGAGTCCCTGTGGCCTTACTACTAAAAGCCTGATGTCATTAGTTATGAATTAGGGTCCCTACTTTAATACAAAGCAAATGAATTGGCTGCATGAATGTATATACATTAAAGATTTTTTATTTTGTCTATGAATGCAAAAGAGTACTCAATGCTTTATGCACTGTAACATACATGTGTCTTGTCCTTTCAGAACATGTTTCTCACACAGGTATGTCATCAGGTCTTCCTCCTGGTTGCCTTTATACCAGTCTTCAATAACCTCTTCATACTGCTCAACCATCACATCACACTAAAAAAAGGGAGAAAAACAGAGGCCTACTAGAGCACTGGATTATTGTAATCATACCATACATCTAAATCATACCATACAGCTAAATGTCATTAATACTAACATATACACACACAACAGTATGTATACACTCACCATCCACTTTAAAATGACCACCTGTATACCAGCTCATTTATGCAGTTATCTAATCTGCCAATCATGTGGCAGCAGCACAGTGCATAAAATAATACAGAAACAGATCAAGGGATTCAGTTAATGTTCACATCAGAATAGCAAAAAAAAATTATCTTTGTAACTTTAAACATTAAGAGTTTAAGTCACAGAGATTACATTTTCCCCCATTCTGATATTTGATGTGAACAATAACTGAAGCTCTTAACCTTTATCTCCATGATTTAATGCATTGTGCTGCTGCCACACGATTGGTTGTCTGGATATCTGCATCAGAGAGCAGTTGTACAGGTGTTCCTATTAAAGTGAATCATGAGTGTACAGTATTAGACATTTTTACATGTATTCATACTGTACATCTTTGTTTCATACATACCTGTTTCTTGAGGTCAGATACTTCAGCACTTGTCTCATTCCACAGCTCATAAGGAATGTCCATGACAACCTTCACTCCTTTGTGGACCAGGTTATGCAAGGTGGAAAATGTCTCAGACATACCCTATGCAAGGAGAAAGAGAAAAGCAACCTGTACTGAACATCAATGTCTCCATTACTCCATCATATACAGACCTGCTTCACTATACATATTTTATGTAAAAATCAGCTACAAAGAAAGAAAATACAAACAGTACTTTGTTAACTTTGAAACTTATGGTTAGATTTTTTTGTTTCTATTTCTAATTCTTCTATTTGTATTATTGTATATTCTGTAAAATTACAGCAAATTTTGTTTGTAACTTAAATTTAAAAAAAAGTTTTACAGATTATATAAATATATAGCTTTTTATAGTTATAGGGTTTTGTAATGTTTCTACAGTTGTAAACATTTTTAGGTACAGTATATACTCTATAGATAAACCAAAGACATTACAATAACAACAACACTAAATAAACTAATAAAATACTAATAAAACATACAATACTAAAAAAATCTAGCATCTACTTCACAGATTTAAAGGAGGCCTGCCATGAAAACTTTGTTTTTTTCTTCTTGTTTCTGAAGATGTCTTCAAGGACTAGGACTTTCAAAGTTGGCTCTTTACCTTCCTAATATGTAATGTCCATAGAAAGAAAATAGGCAGAGAGAATGGGCCAAAAAAGAAAAGCTTTTCATTAGTATGTAGCATAGTGCATGCAGCCCGCTCTATTAATATATGACCACCCATACTAAACTGAATCAGGGAGATGGGGCGGAGTCATCTATACACAGTCTATAAACAACAAGCAGAGACGTCGGGGAGAAAGTGTAAACATGCAGGTCTGGGATGCAAAAAAAGAAAACCAACATAAGACTATAAGGGTTGGAAATCAAAATAGTTTTCCAAAGGAAGATAAAATACAAAAAGAGTGCCTAAATTTCATTTGTGGGGAAGTCCATGAAGATTCCCTGACTCATGCCGAGTTGCTTGACCAGTGCAGAGAGTCACCTAGATGCTTGATAATGCTTCCAGGATTAGGCCACTCTAACCAGCAGCATCTCCTAAGGTCACTGAACCTTGCAACCAGTGCGCAGATGCAACCTAGATGTTAGCTAATGCTTTTCTGCCCCAGAACATCTCTCATCTCAAGTTAAAACCTCAAGGATCTGTGGCTTAATTTTTACAGTTACTTTTCTGTTTATTGATTTTTCAAAAAGCCTATATAGTTATCTGAATAAGGAATAAAAAATTAAAAGTGTTACAAATATGGTTACAAATATGTGCTTCTGAGGCCTAAACATAGCCAAGCCAAAAACTCTAATTAAATTTTGGTCAATTTTGAAGGATGACCCTGCTTTGACTATGTCTACTTTAATTTTGTCACATACTATATCAATTAATGTACTAGCATGCAAAGTCTGAGCCTGCTCGGTGGTTTAGTTCTTGAGCTTTGGACTTGTGAATTTTGATGAAAAAATGATCAGTCGGATAAAATCTGCACCCCCTCCCCTCGGTAAACAGGCTTTATCTTCGAAAGTATTGAACTTGCATCAACAAAAAAATGTGCAGGGTGCCTCCTGACTAACATGGGTACACCTGGCAATTTTTCCAGAATTATTTGCGACTGAAGTGGGTGGGCCATTGGTGGATTTGTCATGGAATGACCCATTTATATAGTTTTGGGAATGTTTGTTTCATGTGTGCAGAAACAGCTGGATGCCAGCATTAAAACAGCAATGTGAAAACTTCCAAAAGATAAAATGTTCAGGCACTTCAGGCACTAGCCTGTCACTAGTTTGGTTTAGCTTGGCTAGGTAGCTTACCCAGTGTTATTAAAGTGACAAGTCACACAAGCTAAAAATTATAAGTATATAGTTTTGTGAATTACATTTTAATGTGTAAATTCATGACTATACTCACTGTCACAATAACATCTAGTATGGTATAGCTTATGTTATATTTTAGCAGTAAGTAGCATAGGGCTACTTTGTTGTTTTGGAAAAGTATTGTAAAGAAAATTAACAATTTCAGAGGATTTAAAAGGAAGTCTAAAATTATTTATTTTGTAGGCTTGGTTTTGGTACTGGTGGTCCGGTGCCCTCTACTTAATTTTCCATTTCAAACTCAAGTTCATCCCTGAAAAAGCTTTAATCTTCATGCAAAAGCCATTGTTTAACTCTCAGAGTTAAACTGCATTATTCTAGAGCATTCTGGGAATAAAAACATATAGCATTATCTTTGTGCTACAATTCTGCACATGCGAGCGGATATTTTGAGCAAACAAAAGACTTTTTTATACACACAGTAACTTCATGTTAACGCAATAAGAGTTCGCCACTTTCCACATACAATGGACCAAATTCCATTTTTCTAAATTTCAAAGTCACTTCTTATCCCAATTTAAAGTTATCCTAACATAAATTGAAGGGATGAGGTTGAAGTGCATTTCATAATTTAAATTCCAAGTAATAATTTAAAAAGAAAAAACTTAATGAGAAATTTGAAAAAGAACTGAACTGTGATCAAAATAAGAGAACACTTTAGGATAATTCAGTTATTGGTGCTAATCTGACACCTGGTTATAATTTCCTTTATTATCTAGCAAATCCTATTTATCTGGCAGAATTCAGTTATTTTGCAAGATTCTGAGCCACTACAAAGTGACCGAAACCCTGCGAAATGTTATAGGGATAACTCTTTCAGGCAATTCAAGTGAAGTTGGTTGTTCCAAGAGCATGATTTCTAGAATATTTAAACTTTACAATGACACTAATTCATTCATGTCCCCAAAAAATGCTGGTCATCCACTTAAGACAAATGCATGAGAGAACAGGATGATACGGAGGACTCTTGATGGGAAATTCATTCAACACTGCAGCTGGGTTTGCCCACCAATTCAGCACTGAATGGGGCAAAGTTCTGTCTTAGCAGTGTCTCACTGTCTGAGAGAATTTGGACTGAAAGCCTATTCCAGATTGACCAAGCCTCTCATCAACAGAAAGAATCAATAGCCTAGACTAACCTCTGCTGAGGAGCATGTTGTGTGGACAGAGGAGAACTGGTCCAAAGTTCACTTTAGTGATGAGGGGATGTTTAATTTACTTGGGTCAGATGAGAATCATTATGATCAGCATCAAACTGGGGAAAGACTGAACCCAGAGTGTGTGAAGAAATCAGTTAAAGTAAAAAGAAGAAGCATTATGGTTTGGGGAATGTTTTCTGCAGCAGGAGTTGGGCCTCTTACATGGCAAGGTGAATGCTAATGTAATCAGAACCTCCTTCAGCAACACAAGGTTCCTTACCTGCATGCATCTCCCAATTAGACTGCAATTTTTGTGCAAGACACTGCCTCCTGTCACACTGCAGAAGGGCTAAAGAACTCCCTTGATGCTGAGAACACTGAAATAATGAAATGTCCAGCCAGGAGTCCCGATCTGAACATGATCGAGAATCTTTGAAAGATCTCTAGAGACAATGTTATGGCTAAGAAACATACTACAGTTACCGAACTCTGGAAGAGACTAGGAAAAGAGTGGAACAAGCTCAGTTGTAACCGTCAAATATTCCATTTGTAAGCTTATTTTCTGCTACAAAGTTTACAGTTCTCTAATTTTGATCACTGTATTTTCCACAATATAAAGTTTTTTGTTGAATTGCATTGGTTATCTTGAAAAACATGCTAGAAGAACAAATGCTAGTGATATATCCACAGTTAATATTCCTTAAAATTTAGATTTTCCTTAAAATGAAGGTTGCCAATGTTTCAGAATAAAATGGAGCATTTATAAATTGTTCTCTAATTTTGATCTCCACTGTATATGCAGGAGGATAGAGAGAGAGAGATAGCGTGAGAGAGTGAGAGCGAGAGAGAGAGAGAGAGAGAGAGAGAGAGAGAGAGAGAGAGAGAGAGAGATAGCGAGAGAGAGAGAGATGTACTTTAGATGTACATTGTGAAAACAGTAGTACTAAAGCAATGGAAGTGCAGGACCCCACACAGCGGCTCAAAGTCCCACTGTGTGCTGAGGAATGAGGCACAAAAATACTGCACAGTGATTAAATCCACAGGATTGGATGCAGTATCAAACTGACCATTATAATAAGCTGCAACTGCTATAGAGGTTCACACATGTAACTATTTTGAGACAATATCATGATGGTAGCGTTCTGATTTTTGTTGAGAAGTAGGAGTAGCAAGAAATGCGTAGGAGAAAATGTCATGCTACCAAGTGGACCAGTCACAGTTGTTGGCACAAATCTGTGCCATAGGTACAGTGTAGCAGAGTACCCTACACTGTCTCCAACACTGTAGCCTGATGTGCACCTCTCCAGAAATGTAACTATACATTGAGGCAACGCAGACTGTGATTTAATCATTATGCAGTATTTTTGTGCCTCAGTTGGGCGTAGTGTATGGAGTGAGATTACAGTCTTTTATATGAGAGAACTGATACAAGGCTTTTAAAGTGGGAATCCATTTTATAAAATGATGCCAAGTACATCTAGTGTTTCATTTCCACTTTAAAACACAAATACTTTCAGTGAGACTCCACTTGGTTCATCAAGTTTTAATTTAATGTTGGTGTAAATTTATAAAAACCAACATTTTGTCTGTGTTATTTTGTGTTTCTTAATGCCACAGTGAAACATGGAACTCAGATCCTGATCTTTTTCTGTGGGTCACATAGATATGAGATAGAAATCAGCCTGAATCCATCCCAAAAAAACAGAATGCAATGACTTTTTATAAATATACACGCTTTCTGAATATGATGTCTTCAACAATGTTCCAAAAAGTTGGGACAGGGGAATTTTTACCACTGTTACATCACCTTTTCTTTTAGCAACTCAGTAAGCAATTGGGAACTGAGGACACTAATTGATGAAGTTTTGAAAGTGAAATTCCTCAGTTTATCAACAATGCTGGGTCTCCAGGCTGTTCTATTTTGAGCTTCATAATGTGCCACACACAGGTTTGGACTGCAGGGAGGCCAGTCTCGTACTTACACTCTTCCACTACGCTGTTGTAACATGTGCAGAATGTGGCTTGGCTATGTCTTGATGAAATAAGCAGGGACGTCCCTGAAAAGACAATCTAGATGGCAGTATATGTTGCTCCAAAACCTGCATGCACCTTTCATTGTTACCCATGCCATAGGCAATAACACACCCCATACCATCACAGATACTTGCTTTTCAGCTTTGCACTGGTAATAATCTGGATGGTCGTTTTCCTCTTTAGCCCAGAGGACACAATGTCTGTGATTTCAAAAAAGAATTTGAAAATGTTGACTCGTCAGACCACAGCATCATCAGCCCAAGCTCATGTGAGATGGACTGCCGCAAAGTGGAAAAACACGTTGCATCAGTCCATCTTAGATGAGCTTGGGCCCAGACAAGTTAGTGGCATCTCTGGATGTTTCTGATACATGGTTTTGCTTTGCATTTGTAGACACAGCGATGAACTCTATTTACCAACCATGATTTTCAAAAGTGTTCTATTGGTGGCATCTAATAGGAATCAGCTATGCTAATCAGCTGAGATGACACTCATGCCACTGTGTACTCGAGCTAGAGCTCTTGCGAGATCACGAGGCCACCTGGGCAATGCAGTCGGGAGCCTCAACCCGGCAGCGTGAACCTGGAAGCCTATGCTGTATTTTTATTTTTGAGAATTCCACAACTTTCCCAGTCTTTTTTTGCCCCGTCCCAGATTTTTTGGAACAATTGCAGGTTAAATTCAGATTGACTGTATGCTGACAGAAAAAAATAAAGTTTCGTTTAAAAAATCAGTTTGAACAATAAATATCTTTTCTTTGTATTGTATTCAATTAAATCTAGATTGAAAATACTTGCAAATCATTGCATTCTGTTTTTATCTACATTTTACAGTGTCCCGACTTTTTTGGCATCTGGATTATAGCTTTTCTGTGCGCTTGCTAACTCTGTTTCCCTTTCCACCTCCCTTATCAGTGCATTTGCTCTTTTACTGAGAAAAGTTGACCACTCGACACTTATTACAACATTGTATTGTAACACTGAGTACATCATTAAATTTCATTTTCTCAAAGTTAATAAGCCCTCATGTTTAAAAAAATCTGTAAAACATTAAGCTATTGTGTGCACAAAAAAAAACCATTTGTTTAGTCAAAATAACCGCTCGCATGCAGAATTGTGGCACAAAGGTGACCCCATAGAAATGAACTGTTCTGTTAAATTCTATATTTCTACAGAGAGATGTGAGAACAGTTCAGGAAAAATAAATGTGGTGTGTGGGAAATATTGTTAATATAAGCATGTCGGTGGGGACAAGAAGTCTCCTATACTTTTTATTTTATTACGTGTTGAACACTTCAACAATGATTGATCAATGGTTTAAATGTAATCATTCAAAAGAACTTAGGTAACTGGTATTTAAAGGAACTAAAACAGGCTTTATGGATGTATTTTGAAGAGAGCTGAAATAAGATTAACTGTATATTGGACAAAAAATGTTTTTTTTTAACCAGCTCTGCAGCTGTCAGCTCCTAACTTAGCGTTTCAATAGTTACCAAACCTAAAATAACATGTTTCTGTTCATAGGCACTTTCTACAATAATTTGTTCTTCTCACTGATAAGAACAGGCCAGAGAGATTAGCGAATGCCTTCTTTAAAAGAATAAATGCCTTTTTTTGTTTGGGTCTTTTTTTGTAATAGCTGAGGATCCTCTCGGTGAGTTGAACTGTGTATTTGCTTCGGACGGGAGGTCTGCTAATTAACTTATGATAAGATAATTATAATGGTGTTCTCAAGGTTACATCCACGCAAGAATAGGCCCAAACAGAAAGCAGAAGATGCAGAAATTCATCGAAAGTTCTCATAGTGGGAACAAAGCCATAAGTGGCGAATATAACGAGGGCAAAGAGTCAGGATGAAAAACAACCGGAGTCACATAAGCATCATCCACAGGTGGGTTGAATGATGTAAACAAGGTGACAGCAATGAATAGCCACTTAAGAAAAAGAAAGTATAAAAGGGTACCGAATTTTCATGACGTCAGTAGCTCTCAACACCAACTCAGTTATTGCATGTTTTGCCGAATCATCAATAAATCTGCTCTTTTTGCCACCTCGTTGTACCTGACCTATTTTTTGCCAAAAACAAAATCGGTCACAGCAGTTGTTATTGTCCCGTGTCTCTCACCTTTGCAAAGCGATTGCTGCCATCTCTCTCTTTGTGTAAATTGTACTGCAAGATCCTCGAACACACACTTTCCATCACCTCTATGAACCGAATGTCACTGGAGAAAACGCACGCGCGCGCACACACACACACACACACACACACACACACACACACACACACACTCCACTGAGGTATAGTGCTTCACAGTTGTTTATTATTATTGTTGTTATTATTATTATTACAGCTGTTTGTGCCAGCAAAGGTCTGCTATGAAAGCATAGTGAGGAAACGTCACACTTACGATTTTACGTATTTAATCGGTGGTGCGCCTTTATCGTCCAAGAAACGGTAGTTCGTCTCTATCACTTCTTTCGTTTTCCCCGTTTCTTCTAATGCGGCTTTCATCTCAATGCTCAAAAACTTACATACTGTAAAACAAAAATTTACAGGGGCAATTAGCGTACCGAAACTTACACAACCGCTTTAAATATCTCAAATCTTCAGTTAAAGAGGAAGTCTGATACAGCCTGGTCCCACTTCTCCTTCTGAACGTCTCACCGCTGCATCTAAGCTCAGTATGCTAACGTTCACAGGTATTTATGCAACAGCTGGTAGTAAAGCTAACACAATGAAGAGAATGTTCATGGAGTTTACAATCATATGAGAAAGGCTTTAATGTGCCAGAGATCCTGAACCTACCTTCACATTTATTCGGTAAATGCACCCAGTCATCGTCCTCACTTGTGCGAACTGCTTGTGCACTTGCGAAAAGTAATACTATAAAAATAAACACACTCATTTCAAACAATGTTCTCTGTGTTAATATGTATAAAATGCAAAAAGGATCACTAAGATTGCTGCCATCGAATTCTAACCAGCCTCTATTTCTGCAGCATTCACTTCCGCAGTAGTCCTGTCCAAACGAAGCACTGCCACTCATCCGACCAATCAGAGCAGGCGAAGTGGATCCGTAGAGCCAATAGAAGATCTCGGGAGAGCCACGCGACCCCCGCCCTCTAAGGCTAGGAATCTCGCGAGATTTATGTTAACAGTGGCCCCAGGGTTGGAACGCCGGCAAATGGGAGGAATTTAAGTTAAATGCACTCATATACTAAAAGTACAATTGTTTCTGTGTCAAAAATACAAAATACATAGATTTCATTAAATAGTTTGTTGGATATATGAAAAATTATTATCAAAAGTATACTTCATTCACATAAGTAAGTCCAAACCTTTTCCAAATGTATGTTCTCAAAGTAATTATTCCAGTAGGAATGCTGTTATTACATCAAAAATTATGCTACATTCTCATGCATGTATTAGGATACCAAAGTATTTTAAGAATTCAGTAAGTGTACTTTTTCATTAAACAATTGTGATATGAAGAAAATACTGTTGTTGATCCAATTTTTATTAATATTTGATATTTTTGTTTTGTTGTTAGAGAAATAAATAAGAAACCAGCATAGGACAGCCTGCCTATGAAGGTTAGATAACAGAAGAGGAAGTTTATGTACATCAAAATCACATTTAAGAAAGAATTCTATACCATTAATTTTTTCAAAGACAAGATTTGGAATTAAGTACCATTAGATAACATTAGATGAATGGAGATCAAGCACATTTAAACCTCCTTGACTTACATAAAATATGTCTGTTCAAATAGTGATGCTTGTTTCTCCATAAAAAGTTGAATAAAGTAGAGTCTGCTTTTTTTAATAGCTGACTTTGGAACATCTAGTAGTTTAGCTGGGTAAACTAAATGGGATAATCCTTCAGTCTGGGATAAAAGAACTCAAACTTCAAGTGATAAACCTCTCATGAACCACATATCATATTTATTTTACATTTTTTGGAAATAGGGGTTGAAAATTGCACTGTACTCTATCTGCTTGATTTTTACAAATATTAATTCCTAAACATAATACTTCTTCTTTGGTATGGAACTGGAATACCTCCAAGTTCTGTTGTATGTATACTATTTTTAAGTGTTTTAATTTATAACCAGATCAACACAACACACCAATTAAAAAAATTCTTTACTTAAAATGAAATAAACTTTTTACTAAGATGAAGTAGGTGAAAGAGCCACTTTTTTCTGTTGCAAGATTGTGGCGCTATACCAGAAAGTCACTCTGGGCATGTGAATATCATCATAACAATCATATCCAATAATTATTGCAAATCTGACATGAATCTGATGAACCGTCTAGGTGGAGTATAGCAAAGATGGGTGAAACAGCCATTGTTTGTGTGGCCAGATGGTGGAACTATACCACAGAGTCATCCTGGGCATGTGGATATGATCGTAGCCATTATGAACAATAGCCAAATAAAAGTTTGATCCATATCTAGCAATGCATAAAGAATTTATGGCACATTCTTTTTTGAATGGCAAACATGTAAATTCAGCATTTTGCCATTTCATCACCTTGCAAGATATCAAAAAATACTTCGCAATTTAAAATTAGCAACATCTTACAATATTGCCCTTTGCACAAGCAGAGGCTCTGCGCCCAGATGAGTGAAAAAAACATTGTTTCTGTTGCCAGATGGTGGCACTATGCCTGAGTGTTACTTTGGGCATATGGATATGATCCTAACCGTCATAACCAGTAACCTGAAAAGTTTGAGCTGTATCAAGCAATCCATGGAGAATTTATGATGCATTCCTGTTTGCATGGCGACAAATATAAATTCATCGTTTCAACACCTTACAAGATCTCAAATATCCATTCACAATTTAAAATTATCAGCATCTTGACATTATGTATAACAAATTTGGCATGACTCTTGGAGGAGTATAGCCAAGATGGGTGAAAAAAATATTCTTTGTGTGGCCAGATGGTGGTGCTATACCAGTGTGTCACTACAATAACCATCATAACCAATAATCTGTGAAGATTGAGTTGTATCAAGCAATGAATGAAGAAGTTATGATGCACTTCCTGTTTGTGTGGTGAAGCATAAAAATTCATGTAACCATTTCAACATTGTTGAAATATATCAAAAATATAAGCAAGATATCAAAAATATTTAATATCAGCAACATCTTGACATCATCTGCACCAAATCTGACATGAATCCGTTGAATCATCTTGGAGGAGTATGTTAAAATGTAAGACATGTCAAAACATACAAAATCCAAAATACCTCACTTCCTATTGGGCAGGGCTAATGTAATGAACATTATCCATCCATCCATTATCTATACCGCTTTATCCGTCTTGGTCGCGGGGAAGCTGGAGCCAATCTCAGCAAACATTTCAGGTGAGAGGCGGGGTACACCCCGGGCAGGTCGCCAGTCCACCACAGACAAACAGCCACACATGCTCGCATTCACACCTATGGGCAATTTAGAGTAGCCA
>JAQQZX010000010.1:11606102-11619914 GCA_030068355.1 Notoglanidium maculatum | reverse complement strand
ATTTAGCGCATTAAAATTATCCTAGATCAGCTATAAAAAGTTAGACCTTTTTTTCACTGTTGACCAGTGTTATCAACGGTTAGAACTCCAGCAATGGTGACCTCTAGTGGACAGGATAGTTCTGGGTCATCGGTGTGAAGACGTAAAAGCAAACATGAGAAATAAATGCATTACCTACAGAGTTGGACAGATTGTGCAAGAGCTTTGACTGACTAATTATATGCATGAAATATAGTATATAAAATTGGTCAGCTCTAGAATTATTGGCACCCTTTGAAAGAATGGGACAACATTATTGTACAAAATATGTTACTCACAATTATTAAAATTTTCACTCTAAGCAAATAGCAAAATAACACCTCTTATGTATTATATTGTATATGTTATGTATTGGTATTGTAATATTATGGTGTGATAAGAACAGGGCCTAATTTGCAGTCCTTTAAACCCATGGCAATGTTTTGACACCAATATGTGTAGAATCTATTTTCCTCTCTCATATAACAACTAAATAACTTCTTTTTTTTTAAGTACAATGTTTTCTCTCAAAATTATATCAAAAAATAAAACAAATGGTCTTAGACTCCAAGACCTCTTTCCAGAAGACACAGACTATTTTTCACCTGTAGCAAGCTTGGTAATGTATGTGAAAATATGTAAGCAGTTAAAATACCTTTAATGTAGTGGACCATAACTGAAAGTGTAGAAAGTCTGGAACAGGTTCACCCATAGACTCCGCCATTATGACAGTGGATGCAAGGGAAAGGGCCATGCCTTTGAGCAATCAAAAAAAATCAGCATCGGAATATCACCAAACATCAGTCTAACTACCATTGAAATCATGTATTAGATTAAAACAAAGAAACTTTTTTTGCCATAAATATTGTCAGCATGTTAAACAAAAATGCATATAGTGAAATGCCCCTTACAACAGTATATACTGGTGGATCAATTATTATGTCTGGATTCATTCATTCTTTTTGTCCAAACCTGGCTGCCTCTGCCTGGCTGGAGATATGGCTGGAGATGAAGTTTTAATAAGAATTTTTTTTAAATAAATGAATATGCACTATGTAGGTATAAAATATTATTATTATTGTTGTTGTTGTTGTTGTTGTTGTAAAACTGACTCATTAATGCCTATTGTTTATAAGGTAAATTAAACAGAAAGTGTGATCTGCGTCTGAGGAAAGCTGTGTGTGCTCATAACGTCCTTAATAGTGAAGATACTCTCTTGAAATTTCTCGGTAAATAAAGATTGTAGTGTCATCTCGAAGATTATATAATTAAAATGGTCATTGGCTGCTTGTTTGGGGTGATTCATTTAAATTATTAATTGATCTTCACATTAATTCTCATTAATTGATCTGATTGAAGGTGGGTAGAAGTAGAGTATGAGTGGAAGTGCAAGACATTTTCATAAGGTAGGAATCTTCAGGAAATATGAGTTGTTATTCTATAACTTATAAATGCATTTAAAACAAAAGCTGGATTGGTAATTAACTTAATTATTTAACCATTTTGCTTAAACAAATTATTGTCGTCGGTGATTAGTGAGATGATAATTTTGGGTCTGAATCAGTGAAAAACGGCGAATTTCTAGGAACATTGATCCTGACACATGAACTGGTTCGGGTCACCATTCTCTTGCTCGACCACAGATGTCCATGATTACCACTTCATCTTACACTTCATCATACACTTTCTTTTTGCCTCTGACCGATTACTTTGATTACGTATTTTTTCAGCCACATTGTATTTTTCATTTTTTAAAATAAAACACTTTTTACTCAATGGATTTGGAAATATCGAACTCTGTTCAGTGGCGGTTGGTGTGTACGGCATCACTTTGTGATTATTCCATGAATACCACAAACATGCTGGTGCACTCCAGCCGCGCTAAACGTCCCAGCAAGCGCGTGGAGACATTACGACTCGTTCGCGCGCGCGGTATTTTCCCACTTACCTACACTATGGAACGAAAAAAATGTGACTTTTGTTTTTGTGATAGTTTTGCAAATCCTTCAAAGTTAGGCCCAACTTCGGTGGTATAACCATGCCGTGATAATACGGACCTGACAAGACTGTTTAATAAGAAGAAACGTTTTGTTTGTGGAGCCATGAATTTCTTTTTGTAATTGACCTCTACTCGCTAAGATGTAATATATGACGATTGTCACTCACTGGTTTTAAAACATTTATATGCATTTGAAAGACTGCAATTGCATAAGAATTATAATAGTAAAAATGAAATTACATCTCATCGCACAACTATATTAATGCATAAGTGGTGGTATTTCGCTATTTGCTTAAGCGAGTTGCTTAATCTGGACCTCTTGTTCCCCCTTAAATGCAGCGGCATCAGACATCATCATCACGTTACATATTGTGTGCACGTCATGAGCAATGCGCTGCCTACAAGGACTGGTTTGCGTCTTCTCTCCTCGACGCACTGTAGTAAACGCGTGTCCCTCCCCAACTGATTCCTGCACGTAAATGTTGCGTAGGTGGAATTCTTCTTTCTGATTGGCTAGGGCTTTTGTGGCTGCGCGTGGGGAGCTGTGGGCGTGTCTCCGCGACGTGATGGATAAAACGGACGGGGCACCTTGCAGAGACCTGGGTACCGCTCTGTGTCTTTGGGGTGGTGAGTTCCATCAAGGGCGTTGTGGTGATTAAAGCAAGGAAGAGGACAGCTCATTCGCAGCAGTAGAGAGTTTAAGCCCTGATAAAATGCCTACTCAAAACAAAGGTGATGGAGGATGGAAGAAGTTTTTGTGGAATTCCGATACGAGGGAGTTTCTCGGACGCACGGGTGGTAGTTGGGGTAAGAACACATTTAGGATATTGTAAGAATTCTCGCTCACAAATGTTCTGGGATGATGTCATGTGTTTAACATGTGTGTTTTCCCCGAGCGTCGACATTCTAGCGGGTACAATCTGCCTGTCTGCTGTCTGGTCACGATGCAACCTGTTAGATTTGACTTTGCAGCAAACGCATGACGGACTTCTGCGATGGTCAGCATGTTTTTAGGACATAGCTGTGGCTGAATTAAGAAAAGTAACAGTCATTTAAAATAGTCGCCTAAATTTAATGAACGTTGACTGTCCGTATCTCTCTCACCTGTCCCACACCTCTGGCACAACTAAAAAATTCTACCTCTTTTTTTTGTTTGTTTGTTTGTTTTAAGGTTTTTCTGCAACAACACATGACAGATTGGCACATATATGCCGTATTCACAACGCTAATCCGCGTATGATGTGGGTAGAAAGGTCATCCAAGGGTCATGAAAGGGTAGTGAAGATTACTAATCATGCTGATGGAAGACAGTTTTCTCACTTTTTAAAAAGTGAACAAAACGCCTTAATTACTCGCAGTATTAAGGTTTCTCGGGTTATTTGATAAATACATGTAAGAATGACCTCACTGATTGTAATCATTGGAAATATGTGAGGACAAACATTTGACGTTTTACAACTAAATTCCTTGCCTATGTCTGACATTAAATGTGCACGTTGTTTAATTTGTATGTTGTTGTATGCTCCATACAGAAAGGGTTAAAAATGCATCATTGTCCAAGGTGACTCAAGGTGATAGGCCTACTCTTTAGGGTGTTGGGATTCAAACTGCTCATCTAATGTTTCACCAGCAGTCGTCCGGCATCTGCTAGAGCCAACTATAGCAGCTCATTGATTACTTTGTGCTGCCAGGCTGACGACATTTATACACAGTGGGTGAATCCATGAAGCTGTCATGTTTACGTGGAGTTAATCAGAATAACTACACTGATGACAGTGAATGATGACAATTACTCATGTTCATAGCCTTTGAAGGTGATTGGTTATTTCTGTGTGCATAGTTATACAAGTGGGTTATTGTAATGTTTTTTTAATCCCCTTAAACGTTTTTAATTGTTTTTCACTTGACTTTTGTTGGTTGCTTTATCACATTAAAGGTGGAAAAAGATCTGACACTATTTATCTATTTAACTATTTATCTTAGTTTAATTTTTTACTTTCACAAAAACTTCAAAGTGAGTTCTTAAACCATTCTTTGAATTGCATATAAATACATTTTTTTATACAAGTCATTCAGAAACTATACAAGAAATGTTATATTTTTCATACATTAAACTGTAATGGTCATGCACATATATATATATTTAATTTAGGATACTTACATTTTAAATAACTTATAAAATAAGTTAGAAAATTTTTCACCTAATCACATTGTAGCAAAAATAAACTTAAAACAGTGCAAAAACAATGCATGTAAAATTTTAGAAAATGAACTATTTGTTTATATAGTATGTTGATGAAAGTTATTTTGCTCTTGTGATATAATTTTTTGTGGAAAAAAGCTGACATGAAAATAAAATCCATCATTGTGTTGCAAAAGTTACCAACTCACTAAATGGTACATTATCTATATGTTACTGTAATAAATATCTGTCAAAAAGATGATAAATGTACTTTCTTAAGAGATTAGAAATATCTAATAGCTTTCATATCTTTGCACATTACAGCTTGATGTTACGGTTAACAATAGAAGCACATGCCTTTTCTATATGATACATTACTTTAGAATGAATTTCCAGGTTATTAAAAAAAAATAGTAACAATGCATGTTTTTACTGCTGTAATCAAACATTCAAATGACATATAATTGTAAGTAGATTATTTGTCACTTGGTAAACTCATATGCCGTATTTCAGGTTAATACACACAGCTATATTAGTAGAACTATAAGAACAACCTAGAACCTGAAAGATACTCTAAAGGGAGTAAAATACATAGGTGAGTAAATTGATGTGGATTTCACAAATTATTACATCAATAATTGCTAAGGAGCTGGACTGAAGTACATTGGTGATTGCTAAAAGAAGTATAGAGACAATAGTAAAGTCCACAGTCTTGGACTGTCTGCTGTTCTTACAAACCGTTTCTGTGTGTCTGCCCCCTGACAGCAAAAATCCTGCTGTTCTATGTCATCTTTTATGGCTTCCTGGCTGGAATCTTCATTGGCACCATTCAGGCACTTCTTCTCACCTTGAGTAGCTACAAACCCACCTGGCAGGACAGAATTACTCCTCCAGGTAAAAGCTCTGTTGTTATAGCTGTTCTGTGGCAGCACATTACATTTCTTTAATTTTAGTATGTGGGATGTGCGAACCTTGATATGATCTGATAATTAATCTGAGTTTTTGCTTTGCTAAGTTCTCAGATAACTGTCAGCACATTAACATAGTTGCACAGTACAATAAGTGTTTAAATTGACATGCTAAAGTAGAAATGCATGGCATACAAGCATTCAGTTTTCTTCCTGTGCCAGGAAGCATGTTGAAAGAGGGACTGAAAGCTGCTGTAGCAAGCAAAAAACCGTCATTTCCAAAAACAAGGTTTCATTAATACATATATAGTAATTAGGAGTATAATGTTAAATCATACACAATTCAAATGTATTCAGCAGGATGCCTAATAAATCAAGTTATAAAGTTACTTTAATAATATATCACTTGTATTACATCCATCCGTCCATTATCTATACTGCTAATTTGTCAGTGTCACAAAGCTAGAGGTGGGGTACACCCTGGGCAGGTCATCAACCTATTGCAGGGCTAACAAAGAGATATACAACCATTCACACCGATGGGTAATTTAGAGTAGCCACCAATTGCTCCATCTGCAAGTTCAAATCCACATGTCTTTGAACTTGCAAACTCCACACAGGAAATCCCCAGCAGGCTGGCAGGTTCAAACCCAGAACATTCTTGCAGTGAGTAACCAGTGCTAACCACTGCGCCACCCGCTTGTATTACATGAGGTGAAAAGAACATGTACGTTTAATTAAGCCCACTCTCCATCCTCTAAAAAAGTAGAGTCATCTTTATCTTAAATCAGGACAGGCTACAGGGGTTTCAAATAACCATTATTCTCCTATGTACACCATTCATAAGACAATACATAAGCATACTAGTGTACTAGCATATTTTGCCCCCATGTTCAGGCTTCCATATATACTGATCAGAGTCTGAAGGGATCCTGCAAATAGTCACTGATATTAATTTTTGTACTTTTATAATGTTGAATGTTTTAATCAATTGAAAATGGAAACCTAAGACACATTCAGGCAATATGTATTTTTTCTGTATCAAAAATGGATTGTATTGAGTTACCATATCTATTGTGGTCTCATGGCATGAATTCTTATCTCATGTCTTTTTTGTTAGTTTGTTTTTTGTTGTTTTGTTTGTTTTTACAATTATACCACCAAAAAAGTGTGTTTAATAAAATGCAGCGTGTCATCACTTGAACAACCAGCATAACTGGCCAGTTCTGCTTGGCAAGCTCAATTTGTGTACAGACTAAACCTAACATTGGATGCTATTGGGGAACCAGCTAAACAAACCAGATACACTACAGATCTGCTGAATAGAGTGTTGAAACAAACTAGGGAAATGCTTTTTGAAAGTGTGTGGGTATGATATAAATGGCATTAGGGGTGTTTACCATTAAAATGAACATCATCGGAAGAGTGTGGGGACTGACATCCACTACACTTCTGATATATAAATTAAACAGTATCAGCCAGTGTCAGCCAATTTTGTCATAGCTCCACAAATGCTCAGAAGTGGAAAGCAACACAATTGTGCAACATAAAAAAACAGTGATTAAGACTAATTGACTCACACTAACAAAAAGATTTTCACACAAAGCTTTGTTTTTCTTTATCGTTAACTTGACAGGTAAGAGACATTTTGTGTTAGTTTTGAATTTTGTATATCGTTAACCCATTGTGGTAATATACTGTACGTGCAGACAGTTTCATTTAAAATAATGGTCAGGCCAGTTGCCAGAGTTGCCAAAAGTGTTCAGAGAGATTGAAGTCAGGGCTCTGTGCTGACCATTCAAGTACTTTCACTCCAATCTTGGCAAACTATGGCTTCAAGGAGGTCATTTTGTGCGCAGGTCCATTGTCATGCTGGAACATGTTTGTGTTCTTCCAACTTTGTGGCAATAGTTTGGGAAAAGCTCACATGGGTCTATTTGGACATGACAGTCAGGTGTCCACAAACCTTTGGTCATATATTGCACCTGTAAAGCTATGTACATTTGAGGTTAACATATATTCTTAGAAAAAAATGGTTCTTCAATGGTTCTTTAAGGATTAATTGGATAACATGGAAACCCAGTGTAGGTAGATATATATATTAAAACCTTAAGGGTCCTAATGTGTGGTTTCTGCTATGGGTGCTGCACAAATTCTAATTAAACCTATACACTTGTACGAAGTGGCTCTATCCAAAATGGCTCATGTTTACTTCTGTTAATTTTTAACATACTCATAATATGAAGTTAGTAATTTTACCCTCTTAATGTCAACTTTAACAGACCAAAGTGCATGACTGTACTCCTTTAGGCACAACTGAAATTTCGGACAATAATGAACTACAGGGTCAACCTAGACAGTCCACTCATTCATTTCTCCATTCAAACCCTGAAAGCCGAATGTAATCTCACCACATGGCCCTTTGCTCCAAGAGGTCAAATGGTCAAGAAGACCCTTTTGGTTATACAACGGAGTCGATGTTTTCATCCAACTGCTGTCTTTTATATTTACAAAGAGATGATTTACAACACAAGAAGGCCTGCTATCTTGGCACCACTAGATGTCTAAATATTTTCAGATCGTGAATAGTAGATACTAAATGTCTAAATATTTCCTAATTGTGTTTGGTGCAGTTATGAAGCTCTGACTCTCGCCAGTTCAAATTTGCTCAAGTTATAACCCAGTGATGTATTGATTCATAGTTTCAGGACTTTGATATCAAAGTTGAAAGTTTCAACCACATGAAATCACATGTGGCCGGACCGCTGTTTTGCATAATTACATATGCACAAACAGCCTGTTAAAAAACCATCATGCAAACATGCAAACTTAGAGAGTTCGAGAGTTTGGAGTTCAGAGTTGGAGTACGTCCAAGAGTTTCATCTTTGTCATCTGCACGAATCTCCATGGAGCTTTTAGTCCTTTTCATTGGACATGAATCAAATGCTCTGCTTCCATCCACAGCAACAAGAATCTTTCATGAACTCTACATCCAGAATGCTGTCAGAACAGCGCGGAACTTCTAACCTCCGAGGAGTAACTCTTAGGATTTCCCTAGCTTATCTTCCTGCATAATTTCATCAATTTAAGTTTACTTCTACCTCAAAGTGGCTCACTGGGTTCACAAGCATAACTGGTTAACACCTGATATTGTATCTCCATGTAATATTGTATATTTTGGGTCATTTCATTTCCACATTCCACTCATTTCACCATTGTTTTTTGTTTGTTTGTTAGTGTCTTAATTGTCTTCTAGTTTACAAATAAATTTGACTTTAATGACTTCGTGTTTACTTTTCTCACAGTCATCAGGTTTCCGTTACCTATGCTTATAAATAAAATTAATCTTTCCTCTAAGTTATCAAAGAGCTCCTATTAAATGTGAAGTTAGAGGAGTTTCGCTATGGTATTATTAGGAACATTAATTTTATTTTTATTAATAATTTAATATTAATTTGCAGGAACAAATCGTTTCTGTTTAGGTTACATAATAATTCTGTATTAATTAACTAATTGCCTCTTTTAATCCAGAACAAAAATAAATCCCTACATAAACACATTTTGACAAATTAATATTTACTATTAACAATTATTTTGAATACCAATGCATAAACAAAAATATTGACTGATCTGTCACATTTAAATTGCTTGAAAAACCTACTACTGTGTAAAACAATTACATCTCTTGCATGAGGTGTCACAGTGCTGTAATGGGTTGCACTGCTGTCTCTCATCTCCCAAGCTATTTGATCCTTGACTTGGGTTTACATATGCTTCCCATGTCTGAGTGGGTTTCCTTCCACCTCCAAAAAGCACTAAATTGCTGCAGGTGTGAATGTGTGGGTGTGAGTGGTACACTGCCATGTTCTGAAATCCAATCCAGGGTGTATTTTTGGGAGTTTATTTATCCTATGTCACCCAGAAAAGGAATGGTTCCCCTTTGAGTCTGGTTACTTTCAAGGTTTCTTCCTCGTGTTGTCTCAGGGAGTTTTTCTTTTGCCATTATTACCTCTGATGTGTTTATTAGTGTCATGTGATAAATATAAATCCAAAACCATATTTCATTAAAGATGCTTTGTAACAATGAACTTCAATGAGTTAAAAAAGATGCAGTTCTTCAAATGCCTTGGAGGAGGCATGTGATAGCCTTCAGCGTTCCTGGTTGGTAGTTGTCTTGAGACCTGTCTGTGGGTGGGAATTAGCCATGACTGAATTAGGTAGAAAATCCAGGATAATAAATAAATAAATAAATAAATTTCTTTTCACCTTTCATAATTCACACATAATTCACCTTGTGTATAAATTGTCTCTAGATTTTTCACCTTTTCAGATGCTGTTACACTGCTAAATATTTGTATTAACTAGAAGCAAATCAAAATAACTGCCTATCTGCCTTTTCTTTCATAATGTAGTAGTCATTTTGTGTTTCCAGAAAATCAGTGTTTCCAAAATCTTTGTGAATTCATGGAATATTTTTGGTTTGGTTGGGCTTATGCAAAAATGTATATCCAACATTACATTGGATATGGCACATAAACAACAAGAAAAGCATATGCTGTCCCTTGGTCATGGGACATTTTCACCTTGCAGACAATAAATGGTCCATTTTGAGTTCTACAGCTTTTTCAGTGGTGGAAGGTTAATGAAAATGCTGCCTTGGCTATGTTACCATAATATAGCATCTTGTAAGCTAATTTCTTGGTATGAGATAAAGCTTGTATCTACAGCACAGCAGCAGTAGGTCAGCAGTTTTATATAGCCGTCATGGAAATGAATATCATGGAAATATTGGATCTTCAGTGATTTACTTGAACCATCCTTTTACTGGGGAACAATGATTATACAACATACAATTTAATAGAAAAAAAAAGAATTTGGTGCATACGTCTTAATTTATTTGGGATTTTCTGAAATTAACAGAAACCATGTTAGTTCCCTTCCCAAAATCCCTGACTAAACCACACCCCAACTGCTAAACCTACCTGTTTAGGACTGTTTTCTTTTTAAACAAATTTCAAGTGTTCTATTTCTGTGTTCAAGTGTTCCATATGGGTTTTGCTTATCTTTTGGCAAACCTAAATTGTTGACAATAGAATAAAATTATGTTTAGGAATGATTTAAGATTTTGTTAATTCGGATGTTCTTGGTGTGCAGGACTTACCCACTCCCCTTATTCAGATAAAGCAGAGATTAGCTTCTCTGTGAATGATCCACCTACATATGAGAAATCCATAACCACTATGAAAAAATTCCTGAAGGCTTACAATGATGAATCCCAACGTGACCAACTGAAGTTTGAGGACTGTGGAGGTATAGTAGAATGTAAAATCTATAATTGGCCTCAAGTGTCTGTCTGTAGTTTCCACAAGAATTATATTTTGATGCTTTATGTTTGTGACCTACAATACTGAAATTAATTTCATAGACTGCAGAAGCAGGTGAAATGAGCAGATTATACTATAAAAAATACATATAAAGACCTGCATGATTATCATCATAAACTGCTGATTTCATAAATCTAATCACCTTAACTCTTGACCTAAAATGTATTTTTATTTACAGTATTTGCTTTTAAACAGTCACTGTGTCTAGGGAGAGCTGTTTCTATTGTGTAGATCATTTAAATCAAATTCAAATGTGATTTTAAAGGACGGATATGTCAGAACTCTGAACACTTTTCGGAATGAGGCATCACAGACGTGATGTAGTGTCCAGTTAGTTCCAGGCTTGATGTGTTGTTAGCTTTATGTGTCTCTTTTCATCCTTTTACCTTTTTCCACTTAGAGCAACCTGAGGGCTATAAGAACAGGGGAGATCTGGAGAGTGAAATAGGTATTAGGAAGGCATGTCGATTCCCAAAGGCTATTCTTGGGCCTTGCTCAGGCATAGAGGATCAGTATTTTGGCTTCAGTGACGGAAGACCCTGTCTGATTGTCAAACTCAATAGGATTGTGAATTTTAGACCAAAGGTGGGTTTGCTGGATTTACATAATATTACATACATTTTAGTTTAAAGACCATGTAAAGCAGTAAAACTCTATGTATTCTGACTTTGACACACCACAGAAAAATGTATTATTAAACACTCAGCCAAATTTAAATTATTAAAAAAAACACAAAGTATATATAATTAGGTTTCAAAATTGTGAAAAAAAAGCAGTATTGTCTTCTTAAAGCATGAAACCATGCCCAATCATGCCAAATCACACTCAATCACAGGATACCACCTCTCTCGCCACTACAAAATTAAAAATGGATGCTAGCAGCTTCATTGGAATTGTACAGCCATAATTAAGCCATCAGAGCCTTAATCCAGTTCAGAGCCCGCGGAGACAAACCTACTCAAGAATCAATCTCGTTCCGACAGAATGATAAATTTGTGTCTTATGCTTCTCCCAAGTATGCAAGTTAGCAATGTATATTACTGCCTGATAAAGGCTGGGGAGGGAGATGGTTAGTTCAGCTTCATTCACCATTAACAGCAGATTATCTGTCAAGAGACCAACCAGGGAAGATGCATTTGCAGGAGGAAGGAATGGCTCACTAGCAAATTATACTGATATACATATAATAACTCATAAATGAGCAGGAGAACCACCAATGCTAATGGTCTCTAATGTTTATAAGTTGTAGTGTTAGGGGAGGGGTTATGTTAATTAGGTGGCTCCAGTGTGTCATCAAGCTACCATTTCTGACCTACCCAAAAAATCAGGAACACAAAAATTGATGAAAATTATGAAAAATACTCTGACTCCACAATTAAGTCATATATAGTTTACCGTCTTTTTAAATGTTTTCAGCAAGTATTTTCTAACATGTATAAGGTGTTTAGAAACAAATCTCTGAATTTGTTTTACATGGTCTTTAAAAAATGTTCCATGAACTTAATCTATATACATTCTAAAGCTAACTAAATAGATACCCTATCTTTCAATACAATTAGAGGCCCATGGATTTAATTCTACTACTGGTTGACCTCTGTTTATGACTTTTTATTTTAGCCCCCACAGTCCAATCAGAGTATCCCAGAGGAGGTCAAGTCCAAAGTCCAACCTAATGTGATACCTCTCCACTGCACAAGTAAGGTAAGTCAAATCCTTTCATTGTATCTAAAGCACTGACAGCTAACAGTGATATCCTATCCTATGATAGGTGATATCCACCATGATATCCATAAGACAAAAATGTTTCAGAAGTCAGAATGTTTCTGAAGGAGGTGATTCATATTTAATATTTGATGACATCATCCCTTTAAGCTTAATATAGGGCAGCTGTCCGGTGATAGGGAAGTGAAATAGCTAGTGGGTGGGATTTGGCAAATAAAAAAATGGGGTAGGAAATCTCATTTTGTAATCTCTTAAACATTTGTAGAAAAAAGAAGAAGAAGATTTGCTTGGGCAAGTGGCATACTATGGCATTGGAGGAGGCTTCCCTCTCCAGTATTATCCTTACTACGGCAAACTCCTGCACCCACACTACCTACAGCCTTTGGTGGCCATTCAGTTCCTGAACATAACCATGAACCAAGAGGTACGTGTTGAGTGCAGAGTGTATGGTGAGAACATACTGTACAGTGACAAGGATCGCTACCAGGGGCGTTTTGAAGTTAAAATAAAGGTAAACAACTTTTGACCTCCATTATGAGCACAGCACCATTAATCTCTCCTAGTTTTAAGGCAAAGTAAAAACCATCTTTTGACTTGAGATATGCAGACATGAGACACAATTTCTCCACAGGTCTTCCATGTCTCACTGAGAGAAAGTGTTTATCAATATACAAATGTCTCCTGTCAGAAAGTGCCCTAGGATACTTTAGCAGAGGCTTAAAGAGTTTCAATAATTAGTCTGTAATGAAACATAATGTGGGACCTAAATATCTGCTCAATACAAGATTTTCTGCTTCTGTATAGAGTTAGAATGCAAATGCTTGAAGGACTAGCCATAGCGTAATAGCCTATTCTAATAACAGTCTTTTCTAAAGCTAGACAATTCTAAAAAATAAATAAATAAATAAAAGTAATGATCTAAGGGACATTTAGTCCGCCTTGAATGTAGATGACAATGTAAACATTGTTACTGTAATGTAAACATTGTCCCTCTGTTCTTATATTGCCACCATGTGTGACTGTCTTCCATTATAACAGTGCATGATATTTGCATAGGTAGGTTGTTTCAAACCAAACCAAATCTGGTCTAGCTTTGTTAACTGTGCAATTACAAATTTGTTCTTATTCACTGTCAACCCACAAAGACTGTACTGTTTGCGTTTGCTGTTTTAGAGGTTTTAATAAACATACTGCTTCTATTTTTTTTGAAATTACAGTGGATAGGAATAATTATTCTTTATTTTTTTATTTTATCTCTGAATGTATGTAAATATTCCCTATAAATGTAATACTCTTTAATCTGCGTTGGACGTACTGAGGATAATGTTTTGTTGTTGGTTTTTTTTTAGTGATGTGATGCATCAATCAAAAAACAAGGTCTTAAGAGTGTGTGTGTGTGTATGTGTGTGTGTGTGTGTGTGTGTGTATGTATGTATGTATGTATGTGTATATATATATATATATATGTATGTATATGTATATATACACTACCAGTCAAAAGTTTGGGGTCACCTTCTAATTCATTTTTTTTCTTTATTTTTATGACTTTAAAAGAGACTGGATAATGATGGACTGTTGTTTCTCTTTACTTAGTTGAGC
>JAQQZX010000010.1:11589359-11600748 GCA_030068355.1 Notoglanidium maculatum | reverse complement strand
GAACATGCAAACTCCACACAGAAAAGCACCCTGGGTGACCCAGGGATCGAACCCAGGACCTTCTTGCTGTGAGGCAAAAGTGCTAACCACAGCACCACCATGCATCTGTTATGATGTGCTGTGGGAAAAGTATCGACCTAGTATCATTAACGGTAATCATTTGCCATGGTTCCTGTGGGAATCAGACCCATCGGATTAATATTTGTGACCTGTCATGACATTGCTAGTGGTGAACTAAAAAGTGTTTTCCTCAGATCTTCGATATACTTGTGGTGGCAGGCAGTGTAAAGGGAAAGGGTCAACATTACCTGCTAGCACAAAAATGGTTGCATTGGCATGTTCTCCGCTCTTTAATGATTTCATTTTCCAACTTGCTAAGGAAAAGAAACAATTTACACTTTGTACCACATTTGTAGTTTACAACAGTACCACAGTATGCCACAGAACCTCTGAATAAGTGAAGAAGAAGAAATTCCCCAGGAGAAATGGCACACAAAAGTGAAGCCAGTTGCTGTGAGGTCTGAGTGGTGTCTCTGACATCCACTTTTTACAAAAAAAAACAATTTAAACATTTCTGTGGGAATGAAAATTTGTCCATCCTGTATTTTTACCTGTGCATTAACAGCTTTTGTATGCCAAAGGGGTAAATATTTGCTAAGGGCATTTTTTTTTTCTGTGCACCAGGATCTTGAGAAGAGGGGAAAAAAATATTGGGAAATATTGGGGGGAAAAAATACTGTTGTAGCCAACACCTTTTTTATTTATTTATTTATTTATTTATTATGCAGAGGGTGCTTCTTTTTCGTGCAGCTGCTCTGGGTGTTCCAAGTTGAAAATCTCTGAAATTTTCAAAAAGGCGATGGTGTCGTCACTATCACTACTTTTCAGGAAACCAATCATACTGTTGCTCCTTTTCAGACAACTAATAACACTGCACAACAACATTTCTGCTTCTTGAACACTGTTTGGTGTTTCTTATAGATTTTTGGGTGCTGATCATGAATATCAAAATTTACCCATCACATACCATTTCAGGGAAATTTTCAGTTTTGTCATGATTTTTTCTTATATTTGTATCCAAACATTTTCGCTCCCGTAAGTAACCTATCAACAGCGGTTTGGGCAGCGTTGGCATGTCCAGCATGGAATCAGGCCAGGTTGGAAGCTGTTCTGTGGAAGTTGACATCCTGGGCATGCCTGGGCAGTACAGTTCAAAGTACTTTTGTGTCATCTGTGAATGGGATAGCCGTCCCAAAGAGACGATTCTCGACAGAACTGGCCACTCCATAAAAAGTTAGTTCCACAACCGAAAAATGTGGCACATGAATCGCTTGTGAACCCGGCAAAGATATTTTCGCCTCCTTTTCGCATAAAACATGAAGAATTTCATGAAAGCACTGAACAAGGAATGCGAAGGTTTTCGTTATTTAAGACAGATGTTCCCAAGAATAACTGTCACCAAGATCAAAGAGGGCATTTTTGTTGGCCCCCAGATCAGACATGTTATGAGTGACAAGTGGTTTGAAGATCTGTTAGTTGGGCAGGAAAAAATTGCCTGGAAAGCTTTCAAAGACGTTGACAATTTTCTGGGCAATTACAGAGCCGCAAACTACATTCAGCTGGCCAACAAACTTCTCAAAGCATACAAGACAATGAAGTGCAACATATCACTCAAGATTCATTTCCTCCACTCACACTTGTCAGTGACGAACACATTGCTACGATGGAGAAACGATAGCAGGGCAACTGGAATCTGTTGGACACTGCAACGTGTTGCACCAGACATTGAATACAAAAGAAAATCAGGAGCAAAATACTTTTAATTCTGTTGAATTTAATCGCTTATGCGAAACATAAACGTGACTAAATACGTTATCAGTAAACATATAAATGTCTATTTCTCAGAGGTCCTACGTTATACAGTAAAACCAAAACTATATTTGTGCAACCCAGTAAAGGAGTGTCTGAAAAGTACATGGCATGGGCAACTATTTAAGGTTCTACCAAGCTTATAGTCCTTAATATGTCAATTTTGTAGGTCTTAAGACAACAGAAAAGACCCTGTTAACATCCCTATCCCCATCCCATATGCACATTATTGTCTCTCACACGCACATGCATGTATGTACTCAATGAATATAAACTATATGGACAAAAGTATTGGGACACACCTCTTAATTATTGAATTCAGGTGTTTCAATCAGAAAATTGCCACAGGTGTATAAAATCAAGCACCTAGCCATGCAGTCTCCATTTACAAACATTTGTGAAACAAAATGGATCATTCTGAAGAACGCACTGACTTCCAGTGTGGTACTGTGATAGGATACCACTTTTGCAATTAGACAGTTCATGGAATTTCATCCCTGCTGGATATTCCAATGTCAACTGTAAGTGGTATTACTGGCAAGTGGAAGCATTTAGGAACAACTGCAACTCAGCCACAAAGTGGAAGACTATGTAAAGTCACAGAGCGGGGTCAACGACTACTAAGGTCCATGGTGTGTAAAGTTCGCCAATGTTCTGCTCATTCTGTAGCTGAAGAGTTCCAAGCTTCCACTGGCATTAATTAACTGGCACAAAAACTGTTTGGCGGGAGCTTCATGGAATGGGTTTCTACAGCTGAGCTGTTGCATGCAAACCTCACATCACCAAGTCCAATGCTAAGCGTTCAATGGCAATGCAAAGCGAGCCAGGCCTTCTTGAACATCAGTGCCTGACCTCATAAATGCTCTGCAGAATGAAAGGGCACAAATTCACACAGAAACTCTCCAAAATCTTGTGGAAAACCTTCCAAGAAGAGTGGAAGCTGTTATAGCTGCAAAGGGGGGACCAACTCCATATTAAAGTCTATGTAGTTGAATGCAATTTCATTAAAGTTTCTTTTGGTGTAATGGTCAGAAAGGTACTTTCTGTGGTCTTAAAAAGTCTGCATGTCAGAAACCCTGAAACCGATGCACAGCATTTTGTGTATGACGTGCTTGGATGAAGCCACCACTTTTCCTGCCATAGAAATACACTATATGCACATACACCTGAAGTGCTTCATACCACTCAGCCAACACATTTCTGCCAGAAATAGCCTTGTGGACAAATTTTCAAGCTAAGTCCTCCCTCCTTTGAATTCTACCAATTGCAGCTTTAAGCAAATCCTAAATCCAGCACAGTTTCTCAAATAAAATATATAGAACTTCTAGTAGTCTGTGAACAGAAATACTCAGTAGCTTAATTTAATCTGTTTATGTTCATTGCAATATTGCTGACTTTGTTTTATTCAGTTCAAACACCCCAGTAGTCTGTCCAGACCCGTGTACTTCAGCAGCATTGCCAGGGAGATGACCAGGTGACCAGAGAGATCCACTGTTTTAAATGAGATTTTCTAAGGAATCTTAAAATTATTCTCACAATCCTAAGAATCTTTGATTATTATGGGTCCAAAAAGACTTAAAAACATTTGATTCTCTAAAATGGGGTTACAACATTGATTATTAATACTGAGGGGAATAAATATTTCACTGGATTATAAAGAAAACAGTTGAATAACAGAATCTTTATTTGTAGTGCTGTCTGTGGTGACAGACTGTCTATGCCATAAACTCTATTTTAAGAAAAGTGGAGTATACCACCTGTTCCCCCTCATCTGGGGCCTTGGCAAGTTGTTTCCCTGTGTATCACAACAGTTCAGAGGCTGTCCTAGAGCAGTGTCATTCACAAATTTCTGGGAGCTGTCACAGAAATATAAAGTTAAAAATCTCTGGCAATTTTACTTTGTTAAAACTTTTATTAGCATAAGACATTTTCTGGAACTTGGTATCTGATATGGCTGAAGCTGCTTACACAGAAGACCAGCGGGAGGGAGAAGCTTTTGAGGATGAATTTGGCAAAATCATTAAAATTAGATCAGGTAAGAATCTTGCTGTAGGATGTCCATAGCATCATTCTCTGAATGTTTTATCCTTAAATACTGATGTGTGATAATGTGAAAGAGGAAAATGTTCATTATTCATAGGTTTGTTTTATTATATCCAAATGGAAATGTGTATATGTGGTTGTTCTGACGGTAAGTCTTTTAACCTTTTAAGATCGCAAAATAATAGTTTAAAAAGACTAAGACATTCTGGTTTTACAAATGTGGGGAATATGGTCTTTCTTTGTGCCTCTTTTTTCCTTCTAGTTCTCTGGTGGTGGGGTTGTAAAGTTATCTAAAAAACTACAATAGTAATAAAATAATTTGAGTGATTTAGATGAGCAGAAATTTATTAAAACATTACTAGCCTAGAACCAGTCTTGCTTATAGTGTGAAGATGGAGAGAGTTATATTTATTCTCTTGTTGAAATATGGCCTTAGAGTACTTAAAATAGCCACAGTTGCCTGGTGTAAGATTTCAGGAGACCTTGTTTAGGACATGATTTCTCATTCTTGAATTATTCAGACTATTATAATCTGACTAAAGTGGCTACCATTTCATTAAAATACAGCTTGAGAAACCGTAATGCTGGTAATTTAGAGTATAGATTCTGGATTGTCTAGAGTCTTGAAAGTGACTCTCTGACTCGCAATTCTCTCCTCCAGCTTTTCAAACATAGCCATAGTGAAACAGCACAAGATTTTTAAGGGATTTTGCTACTGCCTTTTAAAAGATTAGAGAATATAAGGTTAAGCAGTGTGGCAAATGTGCTGAGAATGTTAGATTTGTGTATATGATCGGCATGTGGCCAGATATAGACTGAACATATTCAATATAAAGGTCTATCTCATAGAACATTGCTGAGAAAAACACATCAACAATACATAAGTATGTACCAGTGTTATCTGACCAATTACTATTTATCAAAATAATAATTTAAAATTTTGAAGGCAGCAGGGATGAAGACTTTAAGGGTGTTTTCTTTGTTCTTTTGTTCAGATATATTTCAAAGAACTGTCACTAGCTCTAAAAGCTTTTTTAATGGCTGAACAAAATTTAAGCAAGTTAAAAGTTTTTTTTTTTTTAACAATTTTTTTAACATACAGTACTGTATAAGTATAATGCAAAACAGATGTTTTCAAAAGTAGAATTGAAGGTTATTTTGGCTCAAGTCCAAACTCACTGAATTACAGAAAAGGTTACATCAATTAGATGTGAATTAAGTAAAAAAGTAGGAAATGGTTTGACATGAAAATGGATAAAAAATATACAGTACTGTACTGTGATCATGGACACTAAGCATAACACACAGGGAAATGTTGATTTTTTTGGGGTTGTTTTTGTCATTTCATGGCCAGTGTTTGAAAATGCATTCATATTTTATTGGCTGATTTTGAAGTTGAGGGTAAGGCAAATATCTAATATCTGTCAAGAGCTTGACAATGGAACTAATAGGGTTGAGCAATGCATTATATCACAAGGTATTTCTGATAACATTATTATGACAGATTCACACTTAAAGGCAGCTGGTTTTGTAGAATTTCTTAATGCTCTTAGTGGTCCCATGCCATGCTTTCTTCAGAAATAACAAATATTTTAAACTGAAAAGTTATAACCCTTTCATTCAAACCAAAAAATTATGGTTCTATCATCTGTCCTTTTGTATAATTTGTACTTTAATGGGACAATGTGTGCTTAGTCTATCTAATTTTAGTTTCTCCTAAAGGGAAAAAAAGAATGTTACACTTGAAACGAAGAAAAATTATGACTGAAAAAATTCTGTATAACATAACGCGTGCTGGTTGTTGTAATCCAGAGCTATCGGGCAATCGGTTACTACACAATTGCAGATTATTCCTTTTTTAGTAATGAGATGGTACTCTCACAGGTTCTCCATTAAAGGACATGATCATGTGACCAGTGTGCTGTCTATATAGTTGAACTCTATGGGATCTGCCTATTACGACCTCTATGGGGTCAATATCATGATATATTTCAAAACTGAAAAAAGCTTTGAATGCTTTATTTGAAAGCTTGAAATCTAATAAAAAGGTTTTACAAGTTTGAAACTGTTCTGAAACATGTTTTGAAACATGATTTGAAAAAAAATTATTCAAATCTCTGCAAACATTATTTCTTATTTGAGTTTCCCTTATTCACAACTGCAGAGCTCTTTTTACAGTGTTTCACAAACACATTTTCAAAGTTACAAATTTGTCACTGTTTTCCTGGTGTATTATTTTGTTTTCCAGGTTTGGAACCTTGTAAATGGTGATCTGAAAACTAGTGCTTATTTATATGTTAGGGGGAAAAATTCTCAATCATCAAAACTTTTAAAGAGTTTTTAAAGTGCAACTTTTATGGATGCACATTTGCATATTCATGTTGCATTTTGCAAGTTTACAACAGACACTTTTCAAAGATTTGGCCACACAGCCTCTGAGTCCTATGATTTTTGGCAGAGTTGTCTCCCAGCTCTGGTTTGAAATGCCAAAAAAAAAACAAAGCCGGAGTTACAGAGAATTCAGCAGACACAGTACCCATTTCCCCTTTAGCACGCATGTGCAAAATCATGACATTTAGTGTATGTTTTATAATAGCGTGTTAGTTTATAGCGTTATTGTTTATTTTTCATCAGGATAAGGTAAATTTCTTGTTGGCTGGTTGGCAATTAAATATATACTTTAAGATATAGAAGGTATTGTTGTCAGATGTTCAATTATTAGTCAGCTTTACCTCCTCAATTCTAACTTTCACCCTGTTTTCAGAGTCTCAAAGTTTAATTAACTAATAGATTGCAATTAGACATGTGAAAGCTTAGTGGGGGCATTCTCTTGTTTGGATAGTAGTTTGTTTTTATTTCATTATTATTGTGTGTGTGGGTGGGTGTGTGTGTGTGTGTGTGTTTGTGAGTCGTCACACAACCTTGTGGGGCCCACTGTGGGTGCTGTTACTGCCATGAAATGCAGGCCCAGATGGGGTCCCAGCAAGCCAGCCAATGTGTGGGATGAGTGTGAGCTGCCCACAGTAAGCAAAGTGTACAGTAAGGCCTGTTGTGGGCCCACAGCATGCCCACAGTATGCCCACACTTTGGGCTGGGTGTGGGCATCCTGCTGGGGCCCTGCCTGAACTGCATATTGTATTTCATGCTTGTGGCCCATAGTGGCCCCACGCAGGCCCCAAAGCTGGCACTGTGGATGCACTGTGGGCATACTGGGGCATACAGGGCATTCTATGGGGACACTGTGGGTATATTCATCATACTGTGGGCATATTGGACATACTGTGAAAACACTGTAGACATTTATTCACAGCCAGGTTAAAGGAGAATATAAAGAAAATATATTTAAAAAATTGAGTATAAATCTGAGCATGTGAACTGAATATTGAATAAAATGCTTTTTAAAAAAACAGAACAATGCCCAAATATAACCACACTAGAACGCAATAAGTACATTATAAATTAGTCCATTCAGGTATACCAGTGGATCTCTGCCATTTATCTTCTGGTCCCGGCTGTTTTTTGTCACAATATCTAAGAAAGAAAACAAGAATTTAAATGTACATGTACAGTAAAAATAAATTTAAAAAATGGTTGTCCAAGTGCAAAGTCATATACTAGTATTTTCAATTATGTTACTTCTACTTCACTACATTTACAACATTTCAGAGCGAAAAGTTGTACTCAACTATTACATTTAATTAACAGCTATAGTTAGTAGTTACTCCCTGCGCATTCGTACTAACTGATTTTTTCCACTTATTTTAAGAAAGCATTCATTCTGATGTCTTACTATGGAGATATGCCCCCTGCTGCACCAATCATATATAAAGGTGCAGGGCCCTGATGTAGATGCCATGACTGCCAGCCACAGAGGGCTGGTGTAATAGTATAAGTGTTTCTGTAAATATTCGAGGTGGTGTATGCCCATAGTGAAACACCTCACTCATGCTTTTTTTTTTTTTGACAACTCAAAAGGCATGGTTCTCATTTCATTCCTTGTGATTCTGTCCTTTTACATCCCCTCCATTTCAAAATCTCATTATATCTACATAAATACAAAATTACCCATTTTGGATTCAAAACAGTGATTTTCATTGAAAGGTTAAGTTTCCATTCCTGTTTGCATCTCTGCAGCTGCTGGAAGTGAGGAAATTGATTCATCCTCAGTTTTACTATTATCAACAAAATAAAATGCCTCTTTACTGAGGAAAAATACGAAACAAATTAGAATATTTAATTTATTGTCATAATTCAGCAAACACACTTTCTGCTTTCTATGTGCTGTATCTATATATGTTTTTCAGCATCATGAGGCCATTTTGTTTAACTAGCCACCATTTTGTGCATCTAGCCAAATGAGCTTACAGCAAGCTAGTATTAATATGCTCACGGAGACATTACTCTGAGAAAATACAAAAAGGAGTTAATTAAAGCTTTTTACAACTTCTAATAAGAAGTTGTTTTCTCAAAAAATGCTAAAATAGAAGTGAAATATACTGAATAAAATAAATGTATAATGAAATATACATTTACAGCTCATGCTAGCTAAAATTTGTGCTGTGACAAACAGAACTAATCTGTTCAGTAACATTTTAGCTAGAAAGCTCATATATTTTAGCAGGAAGTTTAACATACACCTTAAACTGTGTAACTTAACTGCATGTCTTTTTAATAATTTTAAACTACAACAGAAATGTAACTGTATGCAAAGACCAAAACATTTCTTACCTGAGTGATAAAAAAAAAACTGTATTCCTGTGAACTGCTGCTGCTCCTCAAAGTCAAACAGAGCTGTGAGAGAAAAAAGGAGCACTGCCGGAGAAAAGATTTTCCAGTGGGAGAGGGAAAACACTCAACTCAGCTCCTCTTACATTTTGCATACACAAATAAACTATATTGCACTGCACGATAGTAATCTTGTGTTATCAGTTCTAGGCTTTACTCTTGAGAAGTGCACCTGGACAAGCGGTTCTCCCTGTATATTAAAGTGAGAGAATTTATAAAGTAATACAGTGATGCTGGTGATGTATTTTACAGTTGTCATTATGCATTAATCTGTAGACATGTCTCAATTACCCCCCCCCCCCCCAAGCTCAGTCGAAATGAGTCGCTTTGTGGGTGAAATGTAAATGTCATATCTGCACCTGCACCCTTATCTGTACAGCTGAGAAAGCCTTCTCCGCACTCAAGAAGCTCTTGGCAGTAAAACTGTCATTAGAGGAGTGGAGGCACTGGCTGAAGAGAGCCAAACATCCATTTGGGGTTTGCTGGGTAAACGCAACAGAATAGGACTTTGACAAGGAGATCCAAAATAACCGGCCACCTCATGTGCCCTAGTCCTGCTCACCTAAATGCATCTATGTTCCTCCACAGTTCAGAGGCAAACTCATCACATGGGCACACACCACCATAGCTTCAGGACACCCCAGTACACAGAGAACCTTGTCTGTCCTCAGCGAGAAGCGAGGCCCAACATGCACAGAGACATTGACGAATACATCTCCTCATGTTCCACATGAGTAAAGTCCCCAGAACATTCCCATCGGGCAAACTTATGCCACTACCCACCCCTCACCGCCCCTGGTCCCACATAGCAGTAGATTTCATCACAGACCTGATTCAGCAGGTAACACAATCATACTGGTTATCACAGACCGATTCTCCAAAGCTCTAAGACTCATTTGAACTGGCCGAACTGCTATTCAATCATGTATTTTGACAATTCTGCATGCCAGAGGACATTGTAAGTGACAGAGGGCCACAGTTCACATCTAGAGTGTGGACCGGCTTCATGGAGAAACTGGGGGTAACTGTAAGCCTGACATCAGGCTATTTTCTATTCCCGAGTTTGTTTTGCCTATATTATCCTGTTTGTAGATCAAACGACCATTTGCCTGTTTCACAACTCTGATTTCTGCCTGCTGACTTTGTACCTTTGCCAAGTGTTTTTTATTAAACTGTCAAAACTGGATTTCCTGACAGTAAAGAATAGTTAAGTTGATAAAACATGTACAACATTAATAGCTTCTGTATTGTTTTAATCGTGTTATATATTGGGGAAATTTCTTCCCAAGAATGACCGTGTAATATGCTTCCCCTTTTTCTTAATTATAAAAGCATATGGATGATACTTTTGGTCAGAGGAAAAAGAGATCGATCACCATAATCACTGTTGTATTTCAAAGCCATTTCAGTTGTAATATATTGTAATATTTGTGGGAAACCTCCTTTTCACCAGTACCAGGTAATCACAGTTCTCTCTGTGGTCAAGTGTGAAAGAATGACGTATGGATGAAACTTGCCGCTTTTCTTGATGCACTACTCAACAATAACGCCTAGAGGGTACTTTACTTACTGTGCCATGCAATATAGTTAACTTAACCAAACTTAAGTTTGCATGATGGCACTGATACACACACAACAACAACAACAACAACAACAACAATAATAATATAAATTACTGCCAGTACAAGAGAACGCCCATGAAGAACTCAGTATTTACGGCTCTAATCGTGATCAATTAGTTAAATAAACATTTTACACGTTAGTTCTAGCTGTTACACAGACACTCTGAAAACAGGGCAATAAAATCTCTGCCAACAATACATTCTATATCTTAAAGTATATATTTAATTTCTAACTACCTAACAAACAGTGAGAAAATTCACCTTATGCTAATGAAAAGTAAATAATAACGCTGTACGCTAACACACGCATACACGAGCTGCTTAATGCTGCAACAGGAGGAAACGTCATGATTTTGCACATGCGCACCGAAGGGGAAGCGGGGGTACTATCTCTGCTGAATTCACTGTAACACCGGCGCTGTATGGAGCTTCAAACCAGAGCTGTGAGACAACGCTGCCAAAAATCATGGGACTCGCAAGCTCGCAAGTGTGTGGTCAAGTCTCTGAAAAGTAGCCGTTGTAAACTTCAAAATAGAGTCGCCCTTTCGAAACTCAAGTTTCGTCGACTGAGTGCTGTTTCCCCAACATATAAAGTTTTCAGATCACCGTTTACAAGGTTTCAAACCTGGAAAACAAAATAATACACAAAGAAAACAGTGGCAAATTTGAAACTCCGAAATGTGCTGGTGAAACACAGTAAAAAGAGCTCTGCAGTTGTGAAGAAGGAAAACTCAAATACGAAATGTTTGCAGAGATTTGAATGATATTTTTCAGCATTTCAAAACATTATGCAAGTCAAAAACTGGTTTAAAACTTGCAAAACCTTTATATTTGATTTCAAGCTTTCAAACACTGAATTTTAACTTTTCAAAGATTTTTGTTCCGTTTCGAAATATGCCATGATATTGACCCCACAGGACCTCTGGTGTTCAAATAGTGCAATTGCATAACATTCACAATAAATAAAATGCTGATCACACATTCCATCCATAAATTATCTATACCGCTTTATCCGTCTGGGTCGCGGGGAAGCTGGAGCCAATCTCAGCATCTTCGGGCGAGAGGCGGGG
>JAQQZX010000010.1:11553889-11563990 GCA_030068355.1 Notoglanidium maculatum | reverse complement strand
GGCCCTTAACCTTCACTGCTCACTTGTATAAAAATAAGATGTATGTAAGTTGCTCTGGATAAGGGTGTCTGCCAAATGACATAAATGTTACTAATATTTTCTGTTAAATGTGGGGGGGGTCCAAATGAATAATTATGAAATGTGGGGGGGACACGTCCCCCTCAGCTATAATGGTGGCGACACCCGTGCTGACATGTATAACAAAGAAAGCTGTGGACAGCAATGATTTTTAAAATATTTGTATTATTTTTACACCAATATTGTCTCTGAAAATACAGACAATATGTGCACATGACGTGCACCCTCTGTAATTGTAGTTTTAAAAAACAGTAATAATAATAAAACTTTTTTTTTTTATTCTTATCATAATAGTTGTTGACAGCCAGGGGCAGGGCCTGTTTGGACCGTGGGGCCCCCCACCTCATGGGTGCTGTGGGGGTATACTAATTAGCCCAGATCAACATACTTCTTCCTCTAGTATTATCAAGAAATAGCATGCTTGGAAGAAACATGTAATTTACTGTGATATACATCTGTCCAGAATGTCAAATCTAGGCTTAAGGCTTTATACCATTAAATCCCCCCACCAGGGGAATGTAGCAAACAATATTTGCTTTGGGTTCAGGAACCTTCATTCAATTACTTTTAGTGGAAAAAGAATTCCTATATGTTTGTTACACAGAACCTTGGAGAGCGATGGGCAGCCATCTGTAAATGGACAGAGGACCGTTGGATTCTCCTTCAGAAGTGCCTGAGGAGTTGGCAGCATTTCACTGAGGAACAGGTACTGGTGAAAAAAAAAAGCCTATAGTTTTAGCAAAAGTACAGTAGCCTATTTGCATCAACTTGTACATTGTGTATTTGTTTTGTTTACTGTTGTTCCATTAGTTTTGTTAATGTTAATAAAGGCTGAGGTTGTAGGGGGTGTCCACAAAGCCACCATAACTAATGTGTCTATGTATTGAAGTACTCTTCAACCAAAAAAGCTCTTAAGGCACTGAAGACATTCACTCGATGATTGTGTTCTCACCCAACCATTTATAATTTTTTCAGCATATATTCGAGTCCTGGCTAACGCAGAAGGAGCAATTACTTCTTTCTATCCAAAGCAGTGGTACCACTGACCACAATGAAGTGGCAACCAATCTCAGAAAGCTAGCTGTAAGTTATTGTGTGCATTATACTTCAGTTAAAGTATTTCAAGCATGTTTTTATATAGTTTTACCACAGATATTTTAGTAAATCAAGTATGAAATTTGTATGAGTATGAAGTATGAAATATAGTGCCTCCATGTATTCATCCACTAGTGATTTTTTTTTGCTATTTTTTGCTGCGTTGCAAATCAAATTTAAGAATAAATAACTTTTTTTCTCCTTTTGAAGTGACTACAGAAAGAAAATTAAATGGATTATTTAAATGTCTGAAGAATTATAAAAGAAATCTAAAAACTGCTCAATTGATAAATCTATGTTTATTTTTAAGACTTCTAGTAAGTAATATGCTTGAACTGTTTATTAAATTACTGGACTATTCAAAGAAAGCCATTGAGATGTCTGGTGTTCATTCAAACACCACCATCAGCTTGTTGTTAAACAAATTAGAACATGGCACTTTTTGTTTGAACCCACCTATTTTTTGAGTGATGACATCTACCCAAGTGATGGAAAGGCCAAAGTTAAGAATGGAAAAATCTGCTCATAATCCAAAACTTGCAAGCACAGGTAGTGGAGGTAGTGTCATGGCTTGGTCTTGCATGGCTGATTCTGAAACTGACTCACTCTCGCCCGAAGATGCTGGGATTGGCTCCAGCTTCCCCGCGACCCAGATGGATAAAGCCGTATAGATAATGGATGGATGGATGGATATACATTTATGAATTTTAAAAAATGATTGTATTCCATAGATTCTGAAAGCAGACATTGAACTCAAAAGACAGACCATGGACAAACTTTGCTCCCTTGTTCAAGAGCTATTGTCCAGCATTAGGAATAAGCAGGCATCAGAAAAACTTGAAGCAAAGTTAGACAAGTTCGCTCAGCGGTGGGACAAAGTAGTTCAGTCACTTCAGCTCATCAGCATGAAGGTGATGTTTATTTATCTTATCATGTTCTTATTTTACAGTATATAATATATTCATCTGATCTCACTGTACTAACTTTACTCCTTTTTTGTTCATCATTCTATACATTTGTATATCAGTATCAAACATCAGTATCATCTCACTTAGCTTTGAACAACACACTGAATGATTGCCTTGACTTATATTTCTTTTAGCTTTCAACCACTCATACTACATCCCAGTCTGAAAGTACCCACACAACTGTGGAAACCAGCTTTACCAAGCATCAGAAAAAAGTGGTGAAGCATTCTAAAGAGGGTCTGACTACCCCTCCACCTCAAAAGAAGCGTCAGATTGTTGTTGACTCAGAGCTTCGCAAGAGGTGAGATTTCTGTCAAACGTCCCCAACCCCTGACGCCCGTATCATTAACTTAATGTCCTGTGCCAAATCCTGATTCATCATAGACTTATCAAACTATTTATTAGGAACACTATACTAATATTGGGAAAGGCCTCCCTTTTCTCTCAAAAGAGCCTCAATTCTTCATTTCACAAGATGGTGGAAACAATCCTTTGAGATTCTGGTCCATGTTGACGTGATTGTATCCGGCACATTTTTCAGGTGCACTTTCATTCTGCAACTTTTATGTTCTACCACATCCCAATGGTATTCTATTTCTGGTGACTGGGAAGGCCACTGAAGAACACTGAATTCATTATGTTTATGAAACTAGTTTGACACAACTTTTACTTGTGACATAGTGCATTATCATGCTGGAAGTAACCATTAGAAGATGAGTAAATTGTGACCATTAACTGCAGCCTCAGCTTTCTGTTCTTGGCTGACAAGAACAGAATTGGAGCCCAACATGGTATTTTGCTGTTGTGGCCCATCCATCTCAAAGTTCAATGTCTTATGTATTCTGAGATACTTTTCTGCTTACCACAATTGTACAAAGTGGTTACTGGGTTAGCTTATCTAGCAACATGAACCAGTGTGGTAATTCTCTGGTGACCTGTCCCACCAGCAAAGAGTTTTATGTTGGTAGAACTGCTGCTCACTGGATTTTTCTTTATTTCATGATTTTGAGTAAACTCTAGGGACTGTTGTGTGTGAAAATCCCAAGAGATCAGCAGTTATAGAAATACTCAAACCTCAAACTCAAACATGTTGGTCTGGCACCAACAATCATGCCATGGTCAAAATCACTAAGATCAAATTTTTTACTCACTCTTATGATATTGATATTAACATTACCTGAAACTTCTGACTCGTAACTGCAAGATTTTATGGACTGCACTGCTGCCATATGATTATGATTATGCTGACTAGATAATTGCATGAATGAGTAGGTGCACAGGCATTCCTAATAAAGTGTTTTGTGAGTGCATGCGGTAATGCTATGTGGATATAGTGCTTTCCAATCCTGATCATGAATTACAGCTGCCCTGCACATTTTCCTTTTTCCCTGCTTTAGTACACTGTGTGAAGGACCTCTTAATTACTTGTATATTCCTGGAGCATGAATTGAAACTAATGATGTTTCATAATGCACTATTCTCCAAAAACACTTAAAATAAACTACTTGTAAAGGCGACAGGCCTCTTGTATCAAGCTCTGAATCTTGTAATTTCAAACAACATTACTCTTAATTCTGTTCCTGGGTGTGTGAAAATATATATATAAGAAGACAAACTAATATAAACCTTGAATGATTGGCTTCAAATCATGTAAATTGTGATAGGTTACTGGACTTTATATATGGATTACATTATAGCTTTTGTGTGCTTTTGTGTACTTTTGTGTATACACAGAAATGTATACAAAAAAGAAACTTTTGTGAAACACAGTCATTTAATTTTAATGTGAGTAAATAAATAAAAAATATATTAAATATGAAAAAATAAAGAAAGCAAGCCAACATAAATCCATAAATTAAGACAAATAAGACCATTCATTCAAATAAGTATGTCACTCTTTAAAAGTAGGAAGGGCTCAGAAGGTGAATAAGTTGGTTCAGTTTGCTGAAGCATTTTTCTTTATGCTGTGCAATACTTTATTACAGCTAAGACTAAGTGACCAATCTGGTATGTCTCAAGCTGCAATGTGTCATACATTCCCTAATGTGGTGTGCTCTGGACCATTCGCTTCTTGTGGACACAGGCCATTCTGCTTTCCTCCTCAGGGAGGCTGCAAAGGATTTCTAACCAACAATTGCAGACACACTTTGTGTTTAATTAATTGCGCTTGCTTCTCACAGCCCTGCTCTTGAGTCACCTGTTTCCTGTGTGCTTGTCAGTTAGCACTCGCAGCACTCCCATTGTGCTTGTTTCTGACACGTGCTTGCATCATAATTATAACAGGAAATTATGTCAGAGATCAAGATTTGGTAGCTTGAGTTTTTTTCTGCACTCCCATTGTTGCTGTTTTTTCTTATTTTCCTGCAATCTGTGTGATTATAATGTCTTTTGTTAAACGTGCTATACAAATACAGTTGGACTAAATTGAACTGAAAAGGGAGTGTAAACTATGGCTGGCAGGACTGGTTCGGGCTAAGTGTGTTGGAAAGATCTTTAGTATAAGCATCAGGGTCATTTTTAAATTTCAGAGAGAGTGTAAGAGTTGTAAGAGTTTTAGTCTTACATCTATAATATCCATGTAAAGTTATCCACTGTATAAAGAACGAAACTTGAGCATAGTAATCATTCACTGTCCAAGTGACAACATCCACAATGATTTTTTGGCTTTCCTTTAGGCAATCAAATGTTAGACTATCTATGTGGGGCTATCCACATCAGCAACAAGTGATTCTCAAGTGAAGAAAGCTCCAAGCAGAGGTAGCCTATCTGAAGTAGTTTGCTCAGGTAATGCGTCACGAGACCACATTAGATAGGTGTGATGTGGTCAAACTTTCTGGTTCTAGTTATGACTGCTGCTGCATTCTGAAATAACTTGAGCTTGTTTATGCAACTAAACTAAATCCTAACGGAAAGATTCCATGAATGTTGCATGAACCTATGCAAGTATGAACTAAACTGCTAATCTTTAGCCTTTTATATGATCTTGTACATAATGTAGTTTTAGCCTGAAGTTAAACAGCTGGCTAAGGTCAAAAAATGGATTTCTGTCTCTCTGATCAAAAGTGCCGTTCTATTTGACCCCTAAATTCCTACTTTCCTTGAAACCACACCCCACTTCACTTTTTCTCACTGTTTTAGTTGGAACATCTTTTTCCCCTGTTCTTTAATCTCCACCACTGCCAGTCTCTTTCCTGATGCCTTTAATTCTAAGTTATTAGCACAACCAAACTCCTTTTAAACTACGCACCTATAAATGTAAAAAGCCAAAGAAAGTGACAACTCAAGTCTGACTTAATGTAACTTATTATGGTCTTAAGCAGCTGTGTAGGGATTGGGGGTGCTGATGCATTTCTATTCTCAATTCACTACTAAGATTGAGAATGTATGGTCTCAGATTCACCATCCTGTCTGTGATTGCTCTGCCACATTGTTACAGCTCAAACTATGATCTAGGAAATATTATGTCTCACATGAAGCCCAGTATCAAACATTAACATTTGCCTTACTACAGGACCTGCTTGCTTTAACAAGCAATACTTTCCCTCTACTCAAATATTGCAAGCAGGATGCCTCTAAAATTTCCAACTACCAGCCCATATCTAAATTGACTTTTCTTTCTAAGACTGAGAGAAAGCTCTTTTCAGAATATCTCCTGTGTATGCTGATGATACACAGCTTTACCTCTCATTAAACTTGCCAATAGCTCTTCAGTGAAATTAATGGTCAGCTGTCCAGAGGACATAAAATGCTGGACGGCTAACAACATCATCTAGCTTGAGGAAGCTGAAACTGAACTCATCCACTTTGGTCCCCATGACTCATTGTCCATTTGGGAAGCAGCCTAGGCTCTCTTTGTGTAGTTATACAATCCCAAGTCAGAACTCTTGGAGTACTATTTGACTCTGCCCTAAGCTTCTGTAAGAAAATAACCTCATGAATGTTTTTGATATTTTCTAAACTAAAAACTGTTCTTTTTGCTATAGATTAGTTATGTCAATCGATTAAAAAATTAATTATGTTATTCACAATAATAAGCTGTTCTTAATCATGATTAATCAGAAATTTAAAATGGTAGCATTTGCTTGTATTTTTTGGAAGCTCAAACAAATACATGTGTGGTCTTGGAGCAAAGACCTGCATACTTGTAAGAGGAATCATACATCTTTTTTAATAAAACACCATGGTTTTGATGATTTCTGAATTGGAAAAGACTCATGGAGCACTTGACACTGCCCACAACATCTATAATGCACTGCAGCCTTAATTTATAGACAACCAGATAAAGAGCAGAGTCATGTACATGTAATGTAATGCACAAAGTAATACCTGCTATAAAGTAAATATAAACAAACAGACTGCCTCTAAGCTTGCAAACATCTCTCAAATTATATGGGAGGGTGTTGGAATCTGCTTATATGTCACGTGATGAGCAAAGAGGACGCAGGTTTAAGAATGAGCTTTATTGACAGTGCGATTACACACAAAACAGAAACTAAAGCAGGTACTTTATCAAAGAGCTGAAAACTGAAAACAAAACCCAGGAATATAATAATAATCCAGGAAATAACCCCGGAATACAATTTTACAAATACAAGAGCCGGCCTTCACTAAAAAAATCCGAGACAAACGATAATGTAGACAAAACATACGAGGTTTAGCAATTCCGTTTAATTTCACTTTAGTTAAGTCTAATTACCCGTGTCTCAATGGGACATGACGCGTCTTCGCGCGCATTTCCATTATTTTAAATGAAGCCGTGCGGCTACTACACGCAAAACGCGGAGCTGCGCCCTTGCTACTCGCTCGCGTCTTGACGCGCCTTTTTTCCGGGCGCGCAGAGAGCGCTATCTGTGCGCGACCGAGACGCAACCAAATAAACATAGTATCTGTCAGGTTCCCCTCCATTTTCGTGAAAGCTACAGACAGGACCTGATTGGAACTGATTGATTGTTTTTTGTCACGTGATACGAGGTGTGCTTCCGGCATTCATAAACGTTAAAATGTTCTTATCTGGTCGTGTCTCGACGCGCCTTTTCCTTCTGCACGCACTGAGGGTGCTACCTGTGCGCGACCGAGACGCGACCAGATAAAAATATTTCAACTTTCAAGCTGACAGCATATGATTAACAGGGTTGGGAGCGTTATTTTAAAATGTATTCTGATATAGCCACTAATAAGCTGCAAAAAGTTTAGTCAGTAACTCAATCTAATTACCACAAAATTAATGTAACTGACTACTTTCCGTTACTTTTGAATTACCTCAATACCAGTCTTGTATAATGTACTGGAAAATCACACTCAAGTAGAAGTACAGATATCCTACCAAAAAAGTTACCGACTGAAACGCTACTCAAGTAAAAGTCTTAAATTGTCTAGTATTTATTGTTCTTAACTATGACAAGTAATCTACAACTAAATGTACTCAAGAAATGAAAGTAAAAGTACAAGTAAATGCTAATAATAACCAGAGGCAGTCAGAATTTTTAATATTTTAATAGTTTAGCCAGCATTTTAAAACCTGGTAAACACTAAGTTGTTAAAATACTGAAAATTATGCCTACATCAAACACACACTCACACTTCAGAAACAAGATTTCAAAAACCTAAACAGGAGTAGGCTCCTACTATTATAAACAACAAAAGAGGAGAAAATTATGAAGCTGGCACCTCAAAAACATGGAGCCTATTCATAAAGTAAATTAATGTCACTGTGGTTCTCCATGTTCCCCACTTGTTAATGTTGGCCTTCATTGTGTTCCTTGGTATAGCTAATATCTTAGAAAAAATTTTATATCCCTCTCCTGATTGGTACAACAAGTGAGATACCATACAGGCTTTGTAAGCTCTTAGAGGACCATGGCTTCAACAATGGCTTCAATGTTCAGTGGAGAATATTCTGTCATGTTTCATGTCTTCTTAGTTTTATGTTTTTACTTCACAAAAACCTCCCATTTTAACAAGGGATGTATAGTTTTTATATCCACTGTATATATTACCTATTCATTAAGCACAGGTGAAAGGCATCATGTTTTACCTGTCGGTTCAACCTGCCTTCTCTCTGCCCACAACCGATGCTTGATCACGCCCCCACTGCCACATCTCTCCACTGCCCAACTCAGGGCAGGGAGCCATCCAGCCTGAAGAACCAGATATAATCCTTCATGCTATGGATTCATTAGATGGTTGGAATAGAGCATAAAAGGGCATCCCAGCACGTAGTATCAGAGGCACAGGGCACTCCTTGCCATCCACCACCTGGGACAAACCCCCTCCCAGACCCCTAAACGCATCAGTCTGTAAGACAAAAGGGAGAGAAAAGTCAGGAGATAGCAACAGTGGGCCCCCACAGAAAACACATTTACCTGGGTGAAAGCCCGTTCACATGGCTCTGTCCACTGGATCAGATCTGGTGCCCCCTTTTTAGTGAGGTCAGTCAGCTGGCTGGCGATATCCAAAGAATTAAATGCAAACTTTCTATAATAGCCAGCCAGCCCCAGGAACTGCCTCACCCCTTTTATGGTCTTGGGTCTTGGGCAGCCAGCAATCACTGCTCTCTTGTTAATTTAGGTCTGCAACTGCCCAAGACCCAAGTGGAAGTGCAGATATCATATTTCCACCTGCCCAGTTGTACACTTCTTTGGGTTTGCTGTGACTCCCACCTGTTTCAAGGATCTCAGCAGATGTTACAGTAGATGTTGTAAGTTCCACTGGTAACCATTACTAAATGATTATATCATTTATGTAGGCAGCATCTGTCTGTCTATGTATGTCTGCCCATAAGTCGTTGAAACATTGCTGGGGCTCCAAACAACCCAAATGGAAGAGTGACAAATTGGTCTTACCCAAGTGGAGTGGAAAAGGCTTTTTTTTCTTGTGATATTGGAGTCAAAAGAATTTGACAATACCCCTTGGTAAGATCCAGTGTGAAATAAAAGTGAGCTGTGCCAAATAGATTGAGCAGTTCATTAATGTGAGACATAGGAAATGTTTTTCAAATTTAGGCAATGCATTGATTTTTCTATAGTTCACACAGAACCGGACCTACCCATCAGTCTTGGGTATCAAGACAACATGCTGCTCCAATCACTATGTTACTCCTTGATTACCCCCATGTCAAGCATAGCCTTGAGTTCCTTATGAACCACATTTTCTTGTTTTCTTGTTCAGGTATTCGGAATGGGAGGGTGCCTACAACCACATCTGGAGGAGTATCAATGTGATGCTCTATGAGTTTAATGCAACTGGGTAGATGAGAAAACTCCAGACTTCAAATTTCAGAAAATTCCTCATGCAACCTGACAAGCTGGGGTCTCTAGAACAGTGAGAGGTGGTCTTCCCAGGGGACTGGGGTGAATTGGGCCTTACCTTTTGGACTTGCCTCTGGTCCCAGCTCCTCCTTCTCAGGAACTACCATTGCCAGAGCCAACGGAATCTCCTCTCCATATTTTCAGGAGAGAGGAGAGTAGTAGATTAAGGTGGAGGTTGAGGTGAAGATTGAGGTGGTAGCTTTGGCGAGTAATTTAGAGCTTGACATGGGTAGTAAAATGAATACTTTATGACATGTACCAGCAGATAGTTGTGAACATCCCCATGTATATACCTCACCTTCACCAATTGTGCATTTCCCAATGCCCTGCTTTGAATCAGGCTTTGGTGGACTGTGATATGATTGCATCCTGAGTCCACCAAAGTTTGTACAAAGTGTACTCCCTTGAAAATTCATTGCCACTTAGTAAATTCCTGCTTGATTGGGGGAGACCTGATCTGATCTGACCTATCAGTAATGTGAATTAGGATCCCTGCTTCCATCGGGGTCACTGATCCTGGAATTTTCCCTCCTTCCCACTGTGCCTGTACGCATACAGTGTATCTGAAAAGTATTAACAGCGCATCACTTTTTCCACATTTTGTTATGTTACAGCCTTATTCCAAAATGGATTAAATTCATTTTTTTTCTCAG
>JAQQZX010000010.1:11529144-11545390 GCA_030068355.1 Notoglanidium maculatum | reverse complement strand
TTATTGGGCATCTAATAAAGTCGTAAACTTCTGGAAACAAAGCCTGAGTCTCCAAATTATTCCCCCACGACAATACAACATATATGGCTGAAATTATTTTGACATTAGAAATTTTATTAAGTAAATCTGAGCAGCAGTAGATCTGGTAGTAACTTGGTGGAGAATTGGGCATGAACAAGTCCTTCATAACTGGCTAACCAAACATGCTGGTATTTGTTATACTCTGCTCTGTATCTCTCTTCTTTTCTGTATGTTCTTTCTTTTGTATCCTATTGTCTGTGTTCTATCTATATCCAGGTTCGGAGTCAGGAGCATGATACTTACCTGTTCTGTTGATTCTCCTTGACTTCTAGTCTTACACAAATTGTATTATCGACTTCAGACTTACCCCCTTTAAGACTGTTTCCTGAAGTTGCACCTTTTTCTAGATGTTGGAGCTAGACTGCCTATTGTTTCCTTTGTATTTATAAGTATTTTATAAGTAAGTTAGCTTGATATGTTTGATATTTCAGCCTGGGCCTGCCCGGTGTCACTTACAGGTGACTGAGTAAATATATCTGAGCTCATATATCTCCTGTAAAGTGTGAGGAATTTGCTTGTGTTTTTTTTTATATATATACACCAAAAAAACCCAACACATTTTACACATACACCCGGTAAGGAACAGTCTCACCTACGACCGTCTCGGAAGGTGTTTGAAGGTGTGCAGTTCTCCCTCCTTTTTCTGAGGTTATCATTAGAAAGGGCATCTTTAGCAATACTCATTTCAGATCAACTTCATATGGAGAGTTCTTGAAGGATGAGGCAATGGTGCAAATGACATACAGTGTCCCAGTGAAATGCCAGTCACTGTTTCGTGTTGAGCCAAAATGACTCCCACATATGCTTTTAGTGTAGACAGGGACTTGCCACTATTTAGCAGCACTTGCAGGAAAAATAGTATTGAGCAAAATAGCTCACACTATTTTTTGGAGCAACTTCCATATGAGAGCTTACACAGCATACTAAGCCTTAAGGATCATTTTCCAGACTGCTTTGATACAGTCATGGCATTACTCACTGGTTAGAGAGGCCAGAGGCACAGATTGTCCGTTTGTGGGTGCCACAGCACCTCGTTCATCTGCTTGGAGGTCAGCCCAGCCACTGGTGAGAGAAGCAGTGGAAACCTGGGTCACTTTCTAGAGCCTCCAATTAAAACTCCATGGTTTGTTAGTTAAAGTCTGTGTACCATGGGCAAAATTAGCATTTGGCCTGGAGCCTGCTAGATGTGTCTGGAAACACATGTTCTATCTCTGTGTGTGTTGACAGCAACATGGTGCAGCAGGTTCCAGGATGCTAGCATGGTTATGGTGGACATGCTTGAAATCTTGAAATAGTTAGATTCCAGCATGATGGATGAGAGGCCGCTTAGTTGCGAAACAGAGACATTAGTAGAGCAAGACTAAATGGAAGGACACACCTGAAAACCAAAAGCCATGGCTAATTGTAGACTCACTAGCCAGTGGGTGTTAAAATATAAGTTGATGTCAAGTTAGCTAATTAACTGAAGTACAGATGCACTGCAAGGGTAATTGGGGCTCACACCTGCTCCAGCCATGTGAGTGCTAAAAGCTCCAGTAGATGTGTAGGAAATGGAGGGACACTCCTTCTCCTATTTCATTGGATGGACCAAAACTCTAGCACAAAGAAAATGGCTCGCCAAGGATGTAGTGAGAGTTGTAAGCTCAAAGGAGTAACAGACATGTTCCAGCATCAATTGCTCTGGTGGTGTGAGGGAGCGGGAGGGACACACATGCTCCTCTCCTCTAGTCTTGTAAACTGAGTGAAGAGCTCAACGGTAATGTCGTGTTTGCAGAAGGGAGATGGATGGACGAACACATTTTTAGTGCCGAAAGCTGTGCTGGTGTGAGGGTCACACATGCTCCTGTCCCTTGAAACAAAGAGAGGGGCTGAATGACACAACTCTAGATATCTTGAACACTGTGTCTAACAAGCTAAGCTAGCAACCAGACAACATTCTCGGCTAGCAATTCACAGGAAGTCAGAGCTCTGACAAGATACATTTACCAGAGAACTGGAGTTCACCACAGCTTTGAAGGAAATCTATATTATGCAAAATCTAAATGGAGTCCAGCATGAACTCAGTTAGAGAAAAGAGTGGTGTGAATGTATTTATTGCACCTTTTGACTGTTGAAGGGCTCTGCATGTGTGTGCATGCACGAGACGATATACTGATTTAGAATGTGTGAAATAGAACCACAAGTGGGCAATGTGTGTGTGTGTGTGTGTGTGTGTGTGTACCTTGCAGCTTGCCTCTGAGGGTCACAATGAGAAATGTGAATCCAAAGATATTCAGAAGCATCAATAGACACACAGACACAACGAGCACAGTGATCACAGTAGAAACTGGAAATACTGAAAGAGAAATGCAAGATCAGACGTATCATATGATATTTATCAAAATCATGTAGTGAGACTATGTGTGTGATGTGCATTCATGCATAGTGAGCTGTTGGACGAGATGACGTTAGACACCTAGATCAAAAACAGAATTGTTTAGTTTGTTAGATTATAAATCATTACATTAATGCTATGTGAGGATTAAGTGAGATATTTATCTGATGACCGTAGTAGTTCTGAAAATCGTATGGACTGAGCAATACACATGTGTAAAGCAGAGGTCAGTTTTGGCTCAACTTTAGCAAAATAAAATAAAAGAAAATTGTAACGCGAGATATTTCAAGATTGAATACTGGCTACAAGCAAATATATTTTAATAAGAAGCAACATTATCTCCCAATAAAACAAGACAATTGGTTTAATCAACTTATCTTATCTTATAAAGAGAAATGTTAGATACATTTTGTTAACTAGCTATCAAATAGGTTCATGTATTGTGTCTCTGAAATGACAGAATGTCAGCTTTACTCATACAAACTCACCAGTAACTGCCAGGTTGATCTGTGTGAAATAAACCTTGTATCCATGATCAGACGTCCAGTTTACTTCAGCTCCACACCAGTATTCACCAGAGTCCTGCTTACTCACATCTTTGATCCTCACAGTGAAAATGAGTTTTTCTCTGTCATCATACAGGGAGAATTTCCCCTTATTTACATTCTTTCTACTTTCTTTAACCGTTGCAGTATAAAAACAAGCAGCAATCATAGGCCTCTTGCAGAGAAACTTATTATCACTCCTGAGGGATTCTGGGTATTTACAGCTGACAGTTAAATCTCCTCCTACATGGACAGTCTTACTGATGAACTTCTCATAGGACAGATCTGCAAATCACAACCAGCAGATCAGTTTATACAGTTGAAACCAGATATTTACATACACTTCAGGAAAAAAACACAAAAACTTTTTATTTCTTTACAATCAAAGTAAACTTTTTCTGTTTTAGATAAATAAATATTAACATATTTTTTTGCATTTGTTAAATGTCAGAATCGAGCGAGGGGGAATTTTTATGTTTGTTTTTTTATCACTTTCATCAAAGTCAGAAGTATACATACACTAAGCTTCTTGTGTCTTTAAACAAAAAGAAAACTCCAGACGATTCCATTCTGAGCTTAAGAAGCTTCTGATAGGTTAAGTGATTCCACTGGAGTTAATTGGTGCCACACCTGTGGATGCATATAAAGGCACACCTCAAACACAGAGCCTCATGCTTTGACATCATGGGAAAATCAAGAGAAATCAACCAAGACATCAGGAAAAGAATTGTGGACCTCCACAAGTGTGGCTCATCCTTAGGTGCAATTTCCAGATGCCTGAAGGTCCCACGTTCATCCGTTCAGACAATAATACGCAAGTATAAAAAACATGGGAATGTACAACCATCATACCGCTCGGGAAGGAGACGGATTCTGAGTCCCAGAGAGGAACGTTTTTTGGTGCGAAATGTGCGAATCAACCCCAGGACAACAGCAAAAGACCTTGTGAAGATGCTGGCTGAAACTGGTAAGACAGTGTCATTATCCACATTAAAACGAGTCCTGTACCACCATGAGCTGAAAGGTTACTCTGGGAGGAGAAAGCCATTACTTCAAAAACACCATAAAAAGACAGAATACAGTTTGCAACTGCACATGGGGACAAAAATCGTAATTTCTGGAGACATGTCCTGTAATCTGACGAAACAAAAATTAAACTGTTCGGCCATAATGATAAACAGTATATTTGGAGGAAAATGGGGGAAGCTTCGAAGCCTCAGAACACCATCCCATCTGTGAAGTATGGGGGTGGTAGTATAATGTTGTGGGGCTGCTTTGCTGCAGAAGGGACTGGTGCACTTCACAAAATAGATGGCATCATGAGAAAAGAAAATTATGTGGATATATTGAAGCAACATCTGAAGACATCAACCAGGAAGTTAAAGCTTGGGCACAAATGTGTCGAAATAGACAATGACCTCAAGCATACTACCAAATTAGTTACAAAGTGGCTTAAGGACAACAAAGTCAAGGTACTGGAGTGGCCATCACAAAGCCCTGATCTCAATCCCAATTTGTTGGTGGCACTGAAAAGGCGAGTGTGAGCATGAAGGCCTACAATCCTGACTCAGTTACACCAGTTCTGTCAAGAGGAGTGGGCCAAAATTCCAGCAAACTATTGTAGAAAGCTTGTGGAAGGATACCCGAAACGTTTGGCCCAAGTGAAACAGTTTTGGGGCAATTCTACCAAATACTAAGGAAGTGTATGTAAATTTTTGACTGAAAAAAGTAATTAAAAAAATCCATAAAATTCTCTCTCTTTATTCTGACATTTAACAAATACAAAAAATATGCTAATATTTATTGATCTAAAACAGAAAAAGTGTACTCTGATTTAATGTTTGACAGTAAAGAAAAAAAGGTTTTTGTGTTTTTTTCTGAAGTGTATGTAAATATCTGGTTTCAACTGTATATATATATATATATATGGCCTGTCCTTCAAAGAACCATCTAGGGTGTATTCACAGCTGAATTCAAAGCAGAGAAAGATTAGACCCACCCAGAGATGAGACTGAGAAATGCTGGAATGAAATATGGGCGAGAGAGGAATCATGCACAATGCCAAGTGGCTGGAAGACCTAACAGCAGATCACAACAATCTTCCTGAACAAAAACCAGTCACTATCTCCAAGGCAATGAATCTCAGACATGAGGAACTGGACAGCACCTGGACCTGACATGATCCACATGTACTGGCTGAAGAAGCTAACAGCACTCTATGACCACTTGGCACTTGTAACAGGCACTCACCCAGACTGGTTAACACAGGGTAGGACAATCCAGATCTTGAAAGATCCCCAGAAGGGCACACATCCCTCCAACTACAGGCCAATAACCTGCCTCTCCACAACATGGAAGCTTCTCTCAAGATTCATAGCAGATAAGCTAGGCAGGCACATGAGTCAGAACATAAAGGAATTGGAACCAACAGGAGAGAGTAAAAGTGCCAGCTGCTGGTCGATAGAACAATCACTCAAGACTCTTAGACTAGGCAAACCAACCTGAGCACAGCCTAGATTAACTACAAAACGGCCTATGATTTGATGCCCCACATGTGGATACTGGAATGTTTGGCACTATACAAAGATAACAAGCCACTGATAATAATGATCATCAAGAACTCAATGTGGCTGTGGAAAACAACACTTGAAGTCAATTCCAAGGCAATCGCACAAGTAATCATAAAGTGCGGTATATATACCAAGGTATGTACCAAGGTGACGCACTGTTCCTGCTGCTGTTCTGCATAGGCCTGAACCCCCTCAGCCACATCATAACAAAGAGTGGATATGGACCCAGGTTCAAGTGGAGTAACCATCAGCCACCTCCTGTACATGGCATCAAGCTGTATGCCAAGAGTGAATGAGACATCGACCAGAATCTACAGTAAGGACATCAGGATATCATCCGGACTGTATAAATACAGACTCATGGTGGCCAAGAGAGCGACAATGATCAGAACTGAGGGAGTGGAATTACCAGAGGGCAAAATAGCAGATATACAGGACAGCTACACGTACATCAGTATCCTAAAGTTCTGTGGGAATCAGGATAATGTTATGCTCCCTGAGACTTTATGAACAATGGATAGAAGAGGAGTGAGGATCAGTGAGTGTCAGAGCAGCTATCCAGAATAAAATAAGGAACAGCCATAAATACTTTAAACAGGAAGCCAGGAAGACAAGCTTACTGAAACTGCTCGAGTGTGGTGTACAGGTGAGAGATTCTCTGTGTGATTCCTTTTGCTTTGGCATGTCAGAGCATGGTAGAGCGAGGTGATTCCGTCTCCTACGGTGAGTCTGTGAAGCAAGACAACAGAACAGATCAGGCATGCAGACTTCTCATCTACTCACGGCTACCCGCTGTCTCAAGCGGTCTCGGGCAGGAATGAAATCAGTTGCCACCAGCCGTGCCGGGTTTCGCAGCCCTGCCTTCATCTCACCAGTTTGTCTGCATGCTCCGCCTGCCTTCTGTCCTGATCTGACCTCGCTTCGGCATTTACTCAGAGGGGTGAGCACTTGCTTCCCACAGACCGTGAGGCTGTCTAGCTGCAAGCATCACAATACATTAAGAAGATGGCCCCAGGACAAACTGATTAAAGAGTGTCTAAGGCAGCAGAAGACAGAGGATGGCAAGGAGGAAGAGAAAACAAAAGACCAAGTCCTTCCATGGAATGTACCACCTGCAGATAGAGGAAGTGGCTGACCTCAGGAAATCCTTCCATTGGCTGGATAAAGCAGGCCTGAAGGACAGCGCAGAGGCTCTGATCATGGCAGCACAGAAGCAGGCCCTAAGCAATAGCTCTATAGAGTCAGCGGTCTACCAGTGTTGACAGGACCCAAGGTGCAGGCTGTGCAAAGATGCCTCTGAGAATGTCCATCATATAGTAGCTGGGTGCAAGATACAAGCTGGGACAGCATACACTGAAAGGCATAACCAAGTGGCAGGGATAGTGTACAGAAACATCTGTGCCAAGTAGGGCTAGACGTTCCCAAGTCCCAATGGGAGACACCACCGAAAGTGGTTAAGAACAACAGAGATAAGATCCTGTGGGACTTCCAGACAGATAAGCAGCTGCTGGCCAACCAAACAGACATAGTGCTGGTTGATAAGGAGCAGAAAACAGCAGTAGTGATAGATGTGGGAATCCCAGCTGACAGTAAGATAAGGAAGAAGGAGTGTTAGAAGATACCATGACCTGAAGGAACAACTGGAACAGAAGTGGAACGTGAAGTCCAAAGTGGTCCTAGTGGTAATAGGAGAATTAGGGACTGTGACTCCCAAATTTGGAGACTGGCTCCAACAAATTCCAAGTACAACAACTGAGCCCTCTATCCAGAAATGTGCAGTTCTAGGAACAGCTAAGATACTGCGCAGAACCTTCAAACTCCAAGACCTCCGGTACTATAATAAACTACTGTTTATTATATACCTTAAGCAATATCTCTGTTTGTACATGGCATATTTGATACCATAATAAATATAGTTCATTTCAAAGTACTAACCTTGATATTTTGGTCCTTTGCTAAGTAAAACATGCTATTTCAAGTGGTATAATAATGTAATTTTATGGTACAGCTTGTAATCCATGGGCAATATGCATTTGAAAGATACTTTTTATTTTTAGCACCATTTAAATCAATAAGAATTCAGATATACACCTAGTTGATAAACAATAACTATAACACAAGTAATATATACAGTTATGGCCAGAATTATTAGCCCCCCTAAAGAAATCACACAAAACCCTTAATATTTCCATAACAAAAACTGTTAATACTTGTATTGCTTCCAAAAGAACAAAGACAAAATCTCAACAATGTGTAATTAAGAAATTCTATTGATGTGCTGAATTTTTGCACTTGCACTTTGAACAATTGCACTTTCTTCAAAGCTTTTGCTTTGAGCCCTGCCCTTCTCAAGGATCACAGGACAGCCGTTAAATATTGTAGGTGCTGCTGCCAATCATTAATGTAAATTATTATGTCATTTAAATTGACAGCAGACACTTATCTCTGGTCCCAGTTCCTTTCTCTCCCGGCCCACCACTGCCAGAGCCACTGGAACCTTTACTTATCATGGTTTTAGAAGATTGAGGTGGTATATTTGAAGTACATCACCTGTATCCTTTTCTCTGATCTTACTCACTTCTCCAACTCACCGTGTGATCTCAAAGGGTCATTTCCCCTTGCCACTTGGTATTTAAGGACTCAATCTGGGTAGCAATACGAGCACTTTACCTCCTTGTGAAAACTTCCATAGTCGAGTACCACGTTATACAGCTGGGATTGCCATAAGTATTCTTCTGGGTTAAGGTCTGGAGTTTCGCTCAGGTCAAGAACGTATTGAATTTCACTTTTGCTGTTAAAAAGTTGCCTCCCAATTTTCTCTAATGTCTAATACACCATGGGGTTTATGCTCATACAATAATTCAAATGTGGAAATCCTATGGAGGCTTGCTGGACCTTTCATACTGCAAATAATAGGGGTTTGAGTCACTTATCCCAGTTCCACACATCTTCTTTCATTTTCTTTGTCAGAAAAAGCGCTGGCTTCATTCGAGCACTTCATAAATACCATGATGCACATCGGTTTTGTTTTTTATAACAGCATCTTGTAAACATATCACCACTAACCCTACACTAACTATATGATTGACTGCCTGAAAAGGAGACACAGTATTATTGGTTTCCTGAAAAGTAGCGACAATGACAACACCAACACCTTTCTGAAAAATTCAGAGATTTTTAACTTGGAGCACTCTGGGCATTATTTTCCTAATTGGGAATAACTGAAAAAAAATACACTGGTGATCAGAAAAAAAATTCTATGTGGATATGCATCAGTGCACTCCACAGTTTTGTGCAGCTGCCCTGAGTGCTTAGTATTGACAATTTCTGAACATTTCAGAAAGGGCAGTAAATGTTTTCAACATATTAAAAAACATATATATATATAAAAAAAACTGAAGTATAGGGTTTTTTAAATGAAGCACTTGGATGAAGCCAGAGCTTTTTTTGCCAAAGAAAAACATTATATGGATACATGAAAAAAGACGGTGTAGCAATTTCTCTAGGCAGTTGCATGGGTTGGTATGCACTCTCTCTCTTATTTTCTGTCACCCACACCACACTAAACATGCATACATACAGTCCTGAACAAAATGAATGTATTCACAGCAAAATGTCATTTGAAATATTTATCCAGTTTTATTCTTAAATAAAAGCACACTTATTTTTACACCATCTGATTCTGTCTCTCTTGAACATTAGACCCCCATATTCTAATGTGTGTATCATGCTTATGTCAAACACACACAGAGACAGAGAGAGTTTTTCTCTTTGTCAGGTACTGCTTTGCTCAAAATGTACATTTGCATAGGTGATTACTGTGCTGAAGATGGAGGGGTGAGCCTGTGTGGGAAGAAAGAGGAGGGACAGACCTGTAGATTTTTTAGATGGAAATCTCTGGGATGCTAGTATTATGAAGTTCTTGGGTGCTTTTTCTTTTTGGGGTTATTGTTCATCTGTGCTGTGAAGTGCCATCCTGTCATGTTTGCAGCATTTGACTTAATCTGGATCAGAAATTATAGGCTTACAGTATTTATTCTGCTACTTCTATCAGCAGTCACTGTTTAGTTCAGAGTCTTCTCCTCACACATGTATTAAGTGGAGTCACTTTATTGATGATTCTGCTATTTCTCAGTTGTTCATTCTTTTTCATTTTTTTACTTCTGTTGATTATAATGTGGAGCTCTTTGTTAATTATTTTAATGAACACTACTTGGCCATTCCTGATGAAGTTGCTCCTTATAGAGTTAGTTGTTGCTCTGTCGTTTTCCATTCACCATTATTAAATAATTTGGGTTTGGGTTGTCCATCACAAATATTTTAAGGAAATACTCCACTCCTACAATGAGGCAGTGAAAGATTCTAGATCTTCTCATTTCACTAATCTTACTGCTTGCAATAAGCATAAGAATCCCATTTTTTAAAAATGTTCCCCGATTTTCTCTATAATTTGGACATATCATGTTCCCACCCATCAGTTCGGTCTCCATGTCACATGAACTCTACCAACCAGGGAGGGCAAGGCTATCACATGCTTCCTTTGAGTCACGGTCCAGCTGACTGCATCTTTTCGAACTGCTGCACATACAACACCAGGGATCGGCTTAACACAAACGAAGGACAGCACTATTCGCCCCCTTCTGTACTCATGCACTTACAGACACCCATGATTGGCTTGTGTCAATGTGAGTGACTGGGTAGAGAGAGTATGCCTCTCTGAGCTCCTGACCATGGGTGGCTATGGTATCACCAGGGTTCAAACTCGCAGTCTCCAAATGATGGGGCAAATGCATTTCTGTTGCACCACCAGTAGCAACCCCAGCTTTTTATTTAACATTATTAACTGTATTTTTTTCACTCCACCTCAGTATGCTGTGTTACTCTGATGACTGTAATGCATTTCTTATTCATTTTATGAATAAGGTGATGGACTTGAGGGCCAAAGTTTCCTTAATTTACTTCCCTTACAAAATTGGCATTCAATGCTCTGAGTTATTTACTTAGTTTACTCCATTTTCCATTGACAATTTATTTACAATGATTGGCAAGATGAAACTCTCTTCTTCTTCATTTGAGGTTTTACCTTATTGTCTTCTTACCTTAATACCTTATTACCCTTGTCTTACTTGGGGCTCTTACCAGCATTGGTCCTTTGTTGTTTACTATTATAAATGGCTCACTGTGGCAGGGTTGCATCCCCTCCTATTTTAAACATGCGGAAGTAATGTCTTTGTTAAAAAAAAAACTAATCTGGATGCCAGTTTTGTTTCTAATTATCAGCCTATTTCGAAGTTGCTATTTGTTAGCAAACTATTAGAAAAAAGTTATAGAAAAATAATTTAAATCTTTATTATACAAGCTACAGACCCTTTGCAATCTGGTTTTAAAATGCATCATTCCATTGAGACAACTCTTTTGAAGGTCTGCAGTGATCTTCTTATGGCTTCTGATGCAGGGAAGTGTTTTGTATTGGTCCTACTTGACCTTAGTGCAACATTCAATACTGCTTATCATAATATCATACTTAATAGGCTTAAGCACTTAGCTGGTATTTCTGACTCTGCATTAAATTGGTTCTCTGATAGGACTTTTTCTGTTAAGACGGGCTTGTTTTCTTCTACCACTGCTTCTTTGTCTTGTGGGGTCCCTCAATGTTCTACCCTGGGTCCTTTATTATGTTCATTTTATATTCCTCAGTCGGCAGGTATTATTCAATCTTTTAATGATATTTCATATCACTTTTATGGTAATGCTATCCAGTAGTACCTATCTTACATCATCAATTAACCTTAGTGACAACCTGGGGTTGGTCAACTGTCCATGTTGGCTCCACAAGCTGTAGTCCCAACAAAAATATTTCCATTTTTGGTGAACACCCTTTTCAACAAGCTGAATAATTGTCCCCTGTTATTCAGATCTGGGTATTTTTGGGCAACCAGGTTTGCATCCCATTTACCTGCTCTTCTGGTAAGCCAATTAAAGTATGTTTTGTTCATAATTTTATCCATAAAAAATTATGTCCTTCTGATAAGTGACAGCTCTGATTAAGAAACTTTCTACTTCACTGTCCTCTGTGTGGGGGAAAAGTTCTTTTGTGACTTTAAATTCACCAAACACACCTACAAATCCTGCTCAGCTAAATAGTGCTGAGGCCTGAATAGAGAAGCTTGCATTTTCTTTCTTAAATCTTTACTGTGTGCTAACTTTTCTTTACTATGTGTGCTAGACCTTTGGATGTCTAACATCTAGTTTATTTCATTTACCCCATGAACCAAGAAACTGTCACACCATTCCAATACTTTTAGCAGGGACAATGCAATACAATTACAATGCAAATTCTTTTCAGCAGCACCTTAGTTAATAACGAGTGAGCCACATAAGTAAATCTTTATAACCCATAAGCTTTTAAAGTAAGATTCTTCTTATGTCTATTCATTACCATGTGATCAGTCTCTTTTTTGGTTTACCCTATAGAAGGTTAAAAAAATTTATCTGACATTTCATTGTTTGGCTTTTGACTTACTCTCTGACTAAGTCAGACTAACTACTTTTATTCCCAAGTATGTAATTTGTTCCTTCACTAAAATATTACCAGATCATCAATAGGCATATTCTTTGACAGCCATTAGCTCACATATATCCAAAGTTTAGGCAAAAATGAGAAGCTCTTCAGAAGAAATTGCAAATGTTACTTATAATATATTGATATTTACAATATATTTATACTGTATATTTATAATATATTGATTCTCCTGCTATCTGTGTGTGTGTGTGTGTGTGTGTGTGTTATGGTAACCACCTAAAAATAAGATTTTGGATTTTAGTTATTGTAATAACTATTACTATTACATAATAAATTAAATGATGAATTAATAATTTGTATTATTTTTTTATTAATTAATTTTTTTTTGTTTTAGCTAAATGAAATTAAGTAAAATAAGTAAAGCCAGAAATATTAGTATTATTCAGGTAATACCATCACTTATGTAAAGAAAACCTTCCTTCTCTAATGCAAAAAAATATATTTTACAATTAGAATGACACAAAGACTCTGCAGAAGTGGATGGCTGAGGTTGATGTTTTCCTGAATGAGGAGTGGCCAGCTTTAGGTGATTCAGAGGCTCTTGAGAAGCAATTAGCCCAGTGCACGGTGAGTCTTTAATTATTTTTTGTCTGTGCAAATGCAAAGGGACAAATGGATTGACTGACTGACTCAATGATTGGTTTTATATTATTTTTTTCAGGCCTTGGTTAATGACATCCACACTGTTCAACCTAGTCTTAATGGCATCAATGAAGTAGGAGAGAGCTTGAGGAAAGAAGCAGAGCCACCATTTGCTGTCAAAATACAGAAGATGCTTGATGACCTCAATTCTCAGTGGGAACTAATTTGCAAACAGGTAATAATTAGTAATCCTAATAAAAGTTCTGATTTTGCACAAGACAAACAAAAAAACATTCATCAAAGGATTTTAAGTGTGACTACATGATTTGAAGATTGTATTATATGAATTGGATTGCTGTCATGCATTTGTGGTTTTCTCTTAAGGCATATGCAAAAAAATCTGCCTTAAAAGGTGGGCTGGATATGACCGTGAGTTTGAAGAAGGAGATGCAAGAGATGCAAGAGTGGATTACACAAGCAGAGGAAGATTACCTAGAGAGTGATTTCCATTATAAAACACCTGAAGAACTCCATACAGCTGTGGAGGAACTTAAGGTTTGTATATTTGTAACTGAAAGCCTGGCTTTTAAATGTTTTTGTCATGTTTCGGGGTGTGGCTGGACACATGCGCAGGTGAGGAGACGGCTTTGTAAAACTCATTGAGTTTATTATATAAACAAACACGGGTATAACACGGCTTGGCAGTAGCGTCGCGTGGCTAAACTAATGCTTTGCGAATCCGAAGTGCAACCGAGAGTCCTTTTAACCACGGCATGATTAAACATAGATTGTTCGTAGATTGGATGCATCTGCATCCAATCACAGGTCACGTAATCTGGCTGGGAGTGTGTGCTTCTGGGGGCTGTCTCTGTCATTCTCTGTCATGCGTGCTTCTGTGCTGCGCGTAATGGAGATATCATGAGCACTACGCGAGCGGCCGAGTTCATCGGGCGCACTCGCGTATGTCGTGAGGAGCAGGTCCTGACAGAACCCCCCCTCCAAAGGCGCTACTCCTGGAGCGCCTAACACAGTTTTCCTTCAGGGGTCCTAGGCTCTTAGGCCCGTAGGCGTATCACCAGGAACTCCCACACGGAATTTTTGCTTTGACAGGAACTCAGGCAGGAATTCATGCAGAAACTCAGGCTTGACTGGAACAGAAGCAGGTTCTGTGACTGGAACAGGAGCAGGCTCTGTGGCTTGGGCTGTGAGCGCGACTGGAACATGAGCAGGTTCTGTAGCTTGGGCTGTGAGCGCAACTGGGACAGGAACTGGCTCTGTGACTTGAGCGATGTCTGTGACAGGAACTGGCTCTTTGACAGGAACTGGCTCTGTGACAGGAACTGGCTCTGTGACAGGAACTGGCTCTGTGACTTGAGCGGTGTCTGTGACAGGAACTGGCTCTGTAACTTGAGCTGTGTCTGTGACTTGAGCTGCATCTATGATTGAGCAGCGTCTGTGACTTGAGCTGTGACAGGAACGGACTCTGTGACTGGAGCTGTGACAAGAGTGGGCTCTGTGAGTGTCATTTCTACTACAACAGGATCAGGTTCTGTGGCTTGAGCTGTAACCATCACAGGAACAGGAACTGGAACAGGCTCAGTGGCTTGAGCTGTGATTGGGTTTTTTTTCTGTGACTGAGAGAAGAACAGGCTCCGTGACGAGTACTGGAACAGTCTCAGTGGCCATCAAGTCTAAAGTCTCTTCGTGAGCGACTTTGGCTGGAACAGGAGCAGGACTAGGAAATGGAACAGACTTTGGTGCGGACTTTGGCGCGGACTCTGGCATGGACTCGGACTCTGACGCGAAATAAGACAGACTGTGGCATGGATTCAGACTTGAACTTCGATTCTGGCACGGACATGGACTACGGCTTGGACCGCTGCCTGGACCTGGACTTGGGCCTTGACATGGGTTCCGGAGCAGTAGCCTCCCTTTCGGCCTCTTTCTGCCACTTCTGCCACTGGAAAGGGCTCTGGAGTGGTTGCCTCCTTTTTGCCACTGGAGGGGGCTCTGGAGTGGTTGCCTCCTTTTTTTGGCACTGGAGGGGGCTCTGGAGCAGTAGCCTCCTTTTTCACCACTGGAGGGGGTTCTGGAGTGGTTGCCTTCTTTTTTTGGCACTGGAGGGGGCTCTGGAGTGGTAGCCTCCTTTTTCACCACTGTAGGGGGCTATGGAGAGGTTGCCTCCTTTTTCACCACTGGAGGGGGCTCTGGAGCGGTAGCCTCCTTTTTTGCCCCATAAAACACCCTGTGCATCCTGAAGTCCTTGGGGTTCTGTAGGCACGGGTGCTTCATACCAATGAGGCTCTCAGCGAATATGCGGGCAGCGTATCATACACCTCACCCAGATGTTATCAGCGGGCTTGGGATCCAGTAAGTCCTCAAAAAAAAATTGGCACTGGAGTAGAAATCCGCCTGGAGGATATTCCACTCCATCATAGGGTCCTGGGGTGTATAATCCTACCTTCTGTATGAAGAAGAATGGCATGGTGTGCATATGGCCGTCTTCCCATTCTCCTGCTGCATACTGGTTCCGGCGAAGCATTCTGTCATATTTGCGGGGTGTGGCTGGACACATGCGCAGGTGAGGAGATGGCTTTGTAAAACTCATTGAGTTTATTATATACACACTCGAGGCAGAGGTACAAAATCGGCAGGCAGAAAAATAATCCAATAAACATAAACTAGGTTGAGCGATCGGCAAACAGGGTATCAAAGGTAATCCAAAACACAAACGTCAAAAACAACAGGCAGAGTCCAAAACACTAGAAACACAAACACGGGTATGACACATCTTGGCAGTAACATCGTGGGGCTAAACTAATGCTTCGCGAATCCGAAGTGCAACCAAGAGTCCTTTTAACCACGGCATGATTAAACATAGATTGTTCGTAGATTGGATGCATCTGCATCCAATCACAGGTCATGTGATCTGGCTGTGAGCATGTGCTTCTTGGGGGCTGTAGTCCTCCTCCGTCGTTCCCGCCAAAATGCGGAAGTGCGCGCTTCCGCGCTGCGTGCGACGGAGATGTCAAAAGCACTATATGAGCGGCCGAGTTCATCAAGCGCACTCGCGTGTGCCATGAGGAACAGGTCCTGACAGTTGTTTTCTAAAAAAAGCTTTATTCTTCCTTATAGCAACATTAAAGGGATTAAATTCAAATACCTTCGTTTCAGGAACTATAAACATTTGTCTTTGTTTAAATTCTACTTTCACCAGAATAATCTCCCTGTAATCACACCTTTGATGTACACATTCAGATGTTTCTCAATGCCTGGTCTAGTAAATCAAGTGTGTTAGGGGTTCATAAATAATTAAATCTCATCTGGACTGTTATCAACAACAAATGTTAAGGCAAGTTATCCTAAATGTAAAATATTTAAAAATGTAAGTACAGATAAAATAAATGTTGCTTCTATATATATATTCATATGTGCATATACAGGGAGTGCAGAATTATTAGGCAAGGTTTATTTTTGCGGAATAATTTTATTATTGAACAACAACCATGTT